>MEHQ01000271.1:118084-240758 GCA_008828725.1 Saccharina japonica
CCAACCTATATACTTGCCGCGTGAGCCAAAAAAGGTTTATGTGCTGACACAAATCGCTAAAATACAAACGATCCAATCGAATGACAATTGCAGAACACAGCAAAAAAGAAAACACGGCCAACGCAGTAGCTCAATGCAGTTAGGAGTTTGACCACTTGAAGGCGTCTGTCACGCTCCTTATTCCCACCGCTCTTGTAATGAGGAGATATTGATGCGAGAAGGCCGCAGGCCTTCGAGCATCAATAGATGCTCTTCTATAATGGTTGGGTGTCTGCCCGTGGGGGATGTACCCCTGCTCGCGACGGACACAAACGGACAAAAAAAGTTCTGAAAGCTGCCACAGCGTGCCTTTATTTAACGAATCCTTAATATTGAGTTTGTCTTCCCTGTCTGTYCTCCTCGCCTCGCCGTCCGTCCCTCGTTCGCTTTGTTTTTTTRGGCGCGCGACGCTTACACTCAACCGATTCAGACACGCTCGGGACTGATAGAGCCCGCTATTTGTGCCGACCGTCCTGTGTTGCTCGTGTCGAAAGCCGTGCCGAGATCGGAGAGCTAGGCGGTAGTGACTGTCATAATAGCGCCAACAGAAAGACAATAAAACAGAACGAGTTCTGAAATAATGCGGGAGTCAACACTCCGCACTTGCAGACGACACGACCACACGCACAGATTTACAGCTAGCTGAACAAGCAACCACAGCACCGCCACCACGGCACCACCACCACCACCACCACCACCACCACCACACGACCACAAGCCACCCCCGCCACCACCCCCGCCCCACCACCCCCGCCCTACCAGCCGCAGCAGCACTAGAAGGTGGCGTTGGTGGTTGCAGCAGGGTGGTGACGGCGGTCATGGTGGTGTGGCTTTTGCCTTGCGCTGTCCTCTCTCGAGAACGAACCTCCGCTCAAGCTACCGGGGTTGATGCTCTCGAACACGATCACAAACCACCGAACACCACCACCACCACCACCACCACTGCGACACCACCACTCAACCCCCGACCCCCCAGCCCAACCGGAGCACTGAAGCTGTTGTTGCTCGTAGTGCTGGTGGGCGTCGTTGGTGGCTTGGCCGTTGGCTGGTGATGGTGGTGGTGTGTGACGGCGGTRATACGAGTCAGTTCCAGTAGTGTCCCGCCGGTGCTTCGAAACCTGTAGTACGGCTGTTTCTGTCCYGTCTAAATACAAAAGAAGCACACACACCACCACCACCACACACCGACCCGCACCCCCGCCCACTCAGCCGCAGGAGCACTGGAAGCTATTGTTGCTCGTAGTKCGGGCGTGGTGGGCTTGTCGGTCTGGAGGTGTCCTGCTGCTGTGCGTTCTTTGCTGCGCTGTGTGTGGTGTATGGTGGTGGTGTGCTTGTTCGTAACTACAGCAGTACAAGTTTCATACCAGGTAGGTACGTAACCCACGCCGTGCTTCGATATAACCCTGGTAGTACGGCTTGTTTCTGTGTAACCGGAGTAGCAGTGCACAGCTTGCTGTATAGTATACTAACCGGGCACATAAAGAACACGACCCCTTTTTTTTTCCTTTTTCGTTTTTTATATTCGAACTTTTTCAAGTATTTTTCTTTGCTATTTTCTATGTAATATTATTCCTCGTTTTTCCACGTATACGCTACGTACGTATTTCGGGTTTTTTTTTTTCTGATTTATACCTGCACCTACGTACGTATTTGACCTGCCCAGACACAGCAGTAGTAGTACACATACAGATGCCCTGCCAGTTTTCGTCGTTTCCATATAGTATGCACCAACACACACAGCCCAGCGATCCTTACTTAATACCCACTGTACAAGGTTGTTGCGCTGACACGCATCGCTTAACAAGAAATGTTGGTGGGTGGTGTTGGCGATGGTGGGACTACCAGCCCAGGGACCAACCGACCCACCCAGTAACTCTCTCACCCACCACGCACACCCATCAACTACTTGCCGGTCACTAAAAAAAAGGTTTCTGTGCTGACACAAATCGCTTAAAAAACAAACGATCCAATCAATCACGATTATTGTAGGAACACAGCAAAAAGAGAAGAACCGCCAACGCAGTAGCTTAATGCAGTTAGGAGTTTGACCACTTGAAGGCGTCTGTCACGCTCCTCATTCCACCCGTTCTTGTAAGAGTTGGTCAATGGTTTGACTTGTTCTAGGTAGTAATATAAATCTGCAGAAAGAATGAAGACATCGTATATGGGTGTTGAAAGTGGCCGAGTGGTTTGACGATTTTACTTGGAGAACGGAATTACAGCACACGACCACTGTGTTGTGTGTGTTGTCTTCACATTAAACCCGTTCGTTCTACCCAACCACATCAGTACACCCAGTGTGTTTCCCGATTCTTGATCCTAGAGAGATACAAATTATGTGGTCACAGGCTGTGAAACAGAGAAAAACCAAAAACAAATAAACGCAAATTAATGGGCAAGGCAAGTGAGATGCTAACGTACGGGTACGAGAACACAACGACACGAGCCAAACCGAAAAAAAAGAACAAAAATACAAATAAAAAACGAATTATGAAACGAAGCATAATACAAATGACGCAGGGAGACAGAAGCGCCCCTGGAATAAAAAACACACGTGCCCGAAAGAGGAACAGATAACTGCTGCACGGCCGGCGCAACACGAAGAAGAGGAAGACACCGGCATAGGGCGGTTTCAAAAGGAGAAACAAGGCAAAAAAGCAAGAAAGAAGACACTAGAAGAGAGAAAAAGAGAAAAATCGTTCTCAAGGCGATGATAATAACAGATTCCCGTCTGCAGGAAAATGTAAGTGAACAGGAGGGTCGACATGCATCGTTCGGCTCAATCAAGCGTACGTAACTGCCGTGATCCTGATGCCTAAGAACTTGGTGCGGAGGACACGAATCAGGGGTGGCTGTGGGGGTGGAAGGTGTTTGGGCTTTACAGGTTCCGTTGGATGGAGCAAAAGTATCTTTACCCCAGTGAAGTCGACGTGCGACGCGTTTCAAGGGGTGAATCATAACGATGAAGAGCTCAGCCAACGATGACATATGTTATAACGAGTGCCAACCGTGGCTTGGTGAGTCAGACCAAATATGCCGGAGGTCCAGAACCTTGATGTGCAGCTAACCAGAGCATATGCCCCTACCGTTCAAACACCGATCTGTCGTACTCGCTTCGCTAAGGTTAAAAAGTGGCGTGGTGAGTCAGGGGAAATATGCCCAAATATACAGCAGCTCGATCTACAGCTAATCACGGCACAAGCTCCTACCGTTCAGACATCAATATGTCGTCTTCGCTGGACCGAATAGTCGCTGGTGGTATGCCTCACTACGACCATTACCGTCGGCGTATCGGTCATAGACGTTGTGCATGCTGAACGGTGAATAGCTGTATTTTCTTTGTCGAACATAGCCACAACCACACAAAGCGATATCTAAACTGGCTATTATACAGGCGGCAAACTGCTACGAATACACGTGAAGATGATCCATCAAAAAGGTAGATCTGATATAATTATGTCACTATTATTGTTCAGGAAGACGCCTCGCCTCGAGTGTCGGACGGGAAATAGCATTGGACAGCGTTGTCTAGCAGCCGTATATTCACTTCCCTACCTTGATATTGGAAATGACACCAGGCATCTGGCCCATGGTACTGTCATAGATGGGCATGCCGTCCGCGTACGTTCATGAGGACCGCGATAGATATTCGCCGTATTCAGCCACGTGCATGACGGCCTGAGACCTCTATTTAGCACGTTCAGATTGGTGTTTAACTAACCAATTTAGCTTGCATAGCGAATTCGGCCAAGGAACAAGGGGGGGAGGCACGGTCGTGACCCTTGGTGCATAATGCTACATGGCAAGGTAAATTGGACAATAAAAAACTGTACACTGCCACTCGTTTGTTCTTATACCACACATACGTTTTAACATGTTGTCAAAGGAAACATAAAAATGTATCACCGATAGGTTATTTACAAGGCAACTAAAGGCACAAGAAGTGCCGTATATAACGCAAGCAAATCCATGGTTCACAGTTTTCGGCGAACTTTGTCGCAAATAATTTGATTGCGCAACCATGCCAATATTTCAATAAACCTATGCGTGAAAGCATACCCGGTGTTGTGAATGCCGAGTAATGGATGTAGGCGACCTAAACATTAAAAACCGCATTTCAGCCGATGGTAAAGAAAATAGTGAAAACGTGTAGGTGGGAATATTGTTTCATACTCAGATTCGCCGTAATAGAACAGACGGCTAGTCCGCCTTGTGCGTTTATTCCTGAAAGTGAATATGGGTTAAGACAGTGCTCTCCTGCAAGGTATGGCTAATAGGTGTATGTGAAGCGTTACGAGCGGTTACGAGCGATGCACGCACCGCGAATCTCTCACCTCCATCGTCCCCAGCCGAGTTGCTCGTGAAACTCGCGTAACCGTCGAGGCCGATATCTGATTCGTCTGCGAAAATGACACCTGCGGTATAATACCGAGACGACGGTGCGTGGATCCTTGAATGTCACGTTAAAAAGAGGTACGGACGCCGGGGCGCTAGGCGTGAGTCAGAACCAGAACGTCCCATAGAAGGGATATACATGCATTTTTAAGATATCCGCCACGCAGAAAGAAATGCATCGGTACATACCCAAACCGAGGAATAGTCGATGAATAAAACCGAGTACAGTACCCAGCAATTGCTAACCACCGGTAAACAAAACAAAACGTGTGCAATATCCATGTTGCTTTAAGTATTGAGTGCATCTGCATGGACGTCGCGCAAAGCATTCAAGAACCTCATTCCTAACAGCGCCATGGCTTGGTCTGGCCACGTGACCAAATCCACTCCGAAGCGGTGCATTGAGGTGCTTGTACACCCTTCAACTTAGCATAGGAAAAACCAGTCTAAGTTTTGTTTCCTGTATTAGTGTATTCCCTCACAATGTTCACATATTTATGAGTCGAATCATGTGTGGGCCAGGTGAATATCCCCTGTGGCTGGTAAGATAACCTCCACATACATGTACGTCAAACAACGGACGCAGCCGCATACACAGCCGTAGATATGGGTGAAAAAACACATGACGGGTGAATAGCATACATTGTATTGATAGCGTAGAAACACACAAGCGAAGGGGGATATATACAGCTCCACGGCCACGTAGTAGAGCCACTGCGTAGATAATTCTTCAACAGATTGTTAATGTCGTCCGTCGTCCTGCCTCATATAACTGCCTTCAGCACAGGAACAATTGCTATACGCGATATATGGCGACTTGGGGAGCAACAAGACGATAAGGATTTACAGGTCGACGGTTACTCTGACCTCCAAAGTGTCCTGCTATCCGAATAAAACGTCTTACGCCTAGCGAAGGGGGGGGGTCGTGTTACCCTCGCCAATGGTCATACGACTACGGCCATGCATGAACATCGAGTCCCCCCCCCCGCCCCCCCTCGTTTATGGCAGGGTGAAAACTTGATAATGGACGTGCGGGGTCAGGCATAACAACTGCGTGCTAATAACTACGCGCTTCGTCGGTAGGTACTGCCATGACCTGTATTTACGTATTGCTGCCTCGCTGATTGCTTATCGTGTAGGAATCGGTTTTGGTAGCGATCCAACCACATCCGATCTGATATTTATCGCATTGTTTATCGAATGTCGGGTTTACACCTCCGTATTGGATGGCAATCGATTATCTTTCGGACATGCCACACTATCATTAGTCAACACCTACAGGCTTCCACCTTCAAGGTTGAAGCATGAATCTTGTGGTGCCTTACACGCGCGGTATACCTGGTATATTATTCCATAGGTTCTTCATATTAAAAACTTCATTACAAATTGTGCTCTGGGGACTACCGTTTTTTTTTGTCGGTATACAGCACAGCAGTGCCGATTGCTTATCCCATACAGAGACACCATTTCAAAATTATGTATACCAGGTATATATTACCACAGCAGTGTTGTCGTTTATGCGTTGTCGCTCTTCAACAGTCTCCATCCCATTTGCAGCACTATGAATGGGCCCACCAACAAGAAACATATAGAACCCGAGAAAGCTCAGAACTTTGTTGTGGAACCATGCCTGAACAGCCATTTACATTTATGCCCCCCGCTGATTGCGGTTTCTAGTATTATTTTCATAACGTACCCCCCAAAAAGGAGCCTTTATGTTCTAGATAGCAAATTTGGTTAATATTCGTCCTCACATTAATTCGTTCTTTCTACCCATCGACATCTGGCACACGCAGTGTCCGTACCGATTCTTCGTCATATGAATCATAGAGAGAATCATATTATGTGGTCGCAAAACAAGACGAAGAGACACCATGCAATGCCATGTACGACAGGCACGGCATTCACATGCAAGCGATCCAGATGTTTTCCCAATTATAAACAAAAGTGGAAAGAAACAAAAAGGATAAAGACAAAAGAGAAGTATCGTCCTGCTCCCCCTGAGATGGACATACATTTCAAAATTAAGCATTACAAAATACAACCTATAATAAGCAGAGTGAAAATAACGACGAAAGGCAAGGACAGGCAACCAAAGCAAAATCGAGGCACCCTCCAGGCAGCCGCAAAAATATGTGGTTTCGGTAAGTGGAACAGGAGGTTTTCTAACTGCTACTCGGTTTGGTACCTGGCTACCCTGTCTGCCACCTCCTTCCTGCTTTCGACAATCGCCGTTTCTCATGACCCTTCCCCCCCCTCACTATTGCCTTGGGTGCCACCCATACGGCGGATAGATGTGGGCCGCTTACTGCTAATTTCCACTTCGTCTTTGTGCCGAACTCAAAAGAGAGAACGAAATGAAGCAGCACCGAAAATATCTCCAAACAAACGAGTGCGCAACTAAAACTAATACATGTGGACGCGGGTGATGGGAAGTGAAACAATACTAGTATAGGAACGTGTAGCACGATGAATATGTGTACACGTAGTAGGTAGAATGGTTTTGGAGGGTCTCATCTACTACAGCATACTGTATATATACCGCTGTACGCCTTGAAATGAAGATTATTAAACGACACCACCTCCCGCAGTTTGTTTTTCAACCTGTTTACTGCGGAAAAACTCATCCGACTCTAATTTCTAGTAAGGTGTGCGCATAGCATGAGTGCAAGTCTAAAAGGCTTAGCAAGAACAATATCAAAACAAACCTCTCCTTGTCGAAACCAAGCACACCCATTGTTCATGCTGACCCTCTCCATCCTATTAAAGAGAGGTGCTATTACGCACGTGGTGTGGACGCCGTACTGTCGTTTTACATATAAATTTACAAAACACACTGCATAACCTAACAAGGGGTAACACCAACACCACCGTAATTTTTGCATACCTACATCTACACACAAAATAGTATACAACAACAGTTCTTACAACCCATGCACCTGCTGTGCAGCACATACCAATATACATGATGGATGAACTATTAATCCTAACTGAGGGCACAACACAGGTACACATGTCATGCCAAAGCCCAGCAAACTACGCGAGCTTTCCACCTCTAGAACTATTTTCTTCTAAGCACGTTGCACCCGCTTGTTGGCTGACCCCGGCCGGACCTGAACCCTCTCAATTAATCCTCCTGGATACGCCGACGTAAACACGAAGCCGCTTGCAGGCGTGGCCGTTTGTAATCCTGGATCTGAGGAACGACTATTTGCTGGAGGAAGAGATAAAATATGGTAGTAAATACCTGGCACTATGTACGACTGCCGAATTTGATATGCTGTGCCAAGATCAGCCTGCCTTTCATGTTACCTGTTTTCGTAATAGGTGTCGTCTGTTCGTGGCATGCGGTAGTTTGATACGGTCGGTGGATACCTTTGGGGGTTCCATATATTGTGGGGTTTTGTAGTATGTGTCGAGTCAGTATTTAGTATGCCTCGGGTGGAAGTGTGTTGCTGTCTCCCTCCTGGGAGCAGTCGCCGATGTTAATGATACGCCCCGGGCTTCGAATCAATTATATTGCTCGTATATATATGAGGGGTGTAGCCGGTGACAATCCTGGTACGGCTTACCTCCTGTGTGCGGTGTTTATGATGGGCCTTTGACGACAGGTACTGGCTCTACTTGTGGTGTATATTTGGGTATTTGGTGATACGAGTACAATCTACTACTCCTCCTTGACGACTCGCGATATAGGCACGTGGGCCAGCAAGGGACACGTTTGACAGCGGCGTACATAAACATCGTCTACTGCATGAAATATACACCCGGGACAAAGTAAACCCACATGCAGGCTATTGTAGAGATGCTAGGTATAGGAGGACAGGGTATCCCTAGCCAGGTCAGCCTATGGAACGGGTACTCGTTGGTACTCACGTGTGTTGTTTGCGTAGAGATAGAAGAAGAGCAGGTTTATTCCGTTTTCGCGTGATGAACGACTGAGAAGGCAGGTGAGATGGCTAAAAGCCATCGGGAACTATCCCTGGTTCCCACCTAAGATACCGCCTTCCAAGTACTACCAATACGATTATTATACCTGATACCAGGTATTTACCAGGCGTTTCCACATCATGCCAGCAGTACCATAACACTATGTCGTGCTCTGCGATATTTGCATTGTTGTGCTTCATAGGTTTCCTGCCCCTTCGTTTCGTTCCCAGTCGTCCTTTGTTCACGTTGTGTTTTGTTTTCCTATTTGCTTTCATAGTTGTCTGTCACACCACCTCATGGGAGCGAATGGTACTTCTTATTTTTTATTTAGTGTGTGCGTGTTTTTTGTGTGTTTGTTTGTTTGTTTGTTTGTCTGGTTTTTCAGTTTCATTTTCGGTGTATGTTTAATTTTCTACGAGTACCATTCTTTGTTTTTTTTTCTTCTTTCACTAATAATCCGGAATGCTAAAGTAGCAGGGTAGGCTGTGTGTCATATATGCTAAGAACATTGCCCACTTTGCTTACAACATTGCAACGTAGTGTCCCTGCGTCGTGGTTTCGTGACCAAATAGCTGGTATCTCCGTAGGATTTAAAATGAGGTGCTCAGCGCCAGTCTAGTTTTAAATGTTTATTGATATATCAATGGAAATAAAATCCTCTTTACAGAGGCTTGCGTACGACCCATGTATCGTGGTGCAAACTAGTTCTTGTGTGTGTGTGTTTGTTTGTTTGCGAGAGTCAACATCGACGTGTGCACCCCGCACTAAATGTACACGGCACCAACGCCAGCCCCGTCGGACTCTGTGCACGCACACATTTTGACGAAGTCTTCTCGTGCTGGTATCGCTGTGACTCGTTCAGAGTTGGTGGAGCTAGGTGCGGCAACGTGTGTGTTTCACAGGCACATTTGTTTTTGTTTTACAGAACGTGAAATTTCATAACAATTTCTCGCTTTTGGAGTTTTACCCAACGAAACCTTTACGTAGGCCAAATGTATCTGCACACAGCAACGTCTGAGCCGTGTCCCTAAAGGATGGTGTAGGTGGTATTGTAAGGCCCACCCTCCTACTGATGAGGGGACGGAGAAGCTCTGCTGTGGATGTCGTACAGCAGTAGTTGTGGTGGCACCTGTCACGATAATAGGTTCGCCAAGATGTGTTTTCAAAGCAAGTCTGCGGCCGATGTGGTTCTAGAGGCACATGGCTGAGTGATACATTTTTTATAATTTGACGCGCCAACGTTGCAATGACCCCGTGGTCGTGGGGTTCCTGTCAGCCCTGGTTGCGTTGGGCTGAGATGCTGGCTCGAGCCCCATTCATTTTTCTAGTGCACTTACGTTACCTGGACAACCGACTTGCTGTGTTTTTTGCAGTTGGGAGAACCACGCCTTTGCCGGCAGATCGGAGGACAGTGTGCCGGCCACAAGGGCTCGAATGACGCCGGCATTGAGTAGAGGGGAGCTCCATTTGCTTGTTTTGTGTTGCCGAGCAGGCCTTCTGTTTCGTTATATCGATCGGTGGGGCAAACTGCCTTTGGTGTGGATACGTATCTTCATACTGGGTTGTTCGTTTAGTTTATTGATTCTACGAAAAAAAAGGATAACGATTTTTCTTAGACTTTTCCGGTTTTCTCAAATAATTATTCCTGAAATAGTTTTCAAGAATATACAAGGGCTTCGCATGGGTTCCGGCATTCGCCGGCACCCATACTTCGGATAGGACAATATATCTGGTTCAACGTCAGTTATTTGGTGCCATCCTCATTATCGACGACACTGTGATGGCGCTTCCTGTTGCTTGGATATATGACGCATACCTGCAGAATCAAGGCAATGCCAAGTGTTGCAGGAAAAAGGCCATGCTGCGTGTTGAAATATTCAGTTCGCACCCTCATTTCTCAGTCTCAACAGTCAGTCTCGGAAATGTGATCGGCCGCTTTCGGTGTTCTCTGGATAGTCTCAGTTATCGGGATAGTTTGTGAGATTTACGACAACAACGTGTTGTCGCTCGCTCGTGTTTTGATATCTGACACATACGTACAGAATCAAGGGCATTGTTAAATGTTGCAGGAAGAAGGAAACGCTGAGTGTTGATACTCAGTTCGCAACTTTATTTATCAGTCTCTCGCAGAAGTGCACCCGTCCAGGTGGCAGGGTCAGTTTTGGTACGTGCGGCAAAAACACCCGTGCCGAGAAAGCGGTCCCGCGTGGATAGTCGAGAGTCTTCAAAGCTGGCCACGAGGGGGTGGGGGCTCAATTCTTTTATGCGTCTCGTGTCTGAGCAGACTCTAGCTACAGCACTACGTATACCTACAACAGTACAGTACTGTACAGCAGTACGTACTACAGGAGCAGCACTACATACAGTACTCGTACTGCTGTTTGTACGAGTATAACATTTAACAAACTAATTTTATACTACTGTTTGTTGTAGTACACCAGTATTATTAATAGTAAGAATTCCACCGCGAGAAGGGAGCTACAGTAACGTACCTACGGATCTATCCGAGAAAAAATATTCGTACGACTCGGTACATTACTGAGGCGGGGGTTTTGTTGTCACACTGCTGCTGTGCGTTTTTCAGCCGAGTTTTTGTTGTCGAACTGCTGTGCCTGCTGCTGTAGTATCGTACTCGTATCCCGACGAAGCAAGGCCGAGAAGGCGGAAGGGGCTATAGACTACCCGCCCAGGGAGGTAGTCGGGAAAAAGCGATCGCATTTGCGAGACCGAGCTATCTAAGAAAAGAGCTATCGCAGCCCACGAGGACAAAAGAAGAAGCCGGTATCGTATAGCTTCGTATCTCCGAAAGAAAACTCGACGTCCCGCAAATCAATTTTTACTGCCTCGAAGAAAAGTCTCGATGTTCCGCCGTCTCGCAAGAGCCTACGGATTGAAGGTCGCTGCGCTCGGCGGCGGCGCGCGACCCGAGAGTGCGCGCGGGGGGGATATGAGGGGCAGAGGCTAAGGGACGCAACCCTCCAGAAGAGCGGGCGGGAAAGTGATCGCGAGCGCGCCGAAGGGAATCCGAGTGGAATCCGGTCTGAAGCAAAGACGATTCAAAGTACCCCTGCAAGCACGTGAGCGGCGCTTCATATTTTGATAACAAGCGCGACGGCGGTCGAGCGACCGAGGGAGCGGCGGCGGCGGGAAATCGACCGAGCGAGCGGCCCGAGGCCACCGCGGTCGACCGAGCGTCGTCGGGTGCGCGGTCGACCGAACGGTGGCGGGTGTGACGGATATGGTACCGCAACAACACCAGTCCTAGCGCACGATATGTCCAGCACAGTGGTTCAGCAGCAGGGGCTAATACATAATGTACTACCGTAGTAGAACCTCAAACTCTGCCAGGGCGGGCCCGGTATAATAATAGAGGGCAAAAACAAAAATAGCAATGCAAAACTGAGCCACGAGCCACAGCCTATCTATGATGCAATCCACATATCAGGTAAACTGACACACTATATACGCCGTCATCCGCGCGGAGCCCTTGTGTAGCAGACAGAAATAAACACAAAACAAAGAAACAGGGCCGGCCACCACGAACGGGTACGAACGTAGTCATCCACGTACCAACCGACCCATCGACACCCACCCACACACACACCCACCCACGTACGCACCAACCGTTCAACACACGCACCTACCGACCCACCCACCCTCTAGAACAGTAGTGTGAAATCAGTACACAGCAGCACAGTCCGTACAGCAGTAGTAATAGGAGTAGTAGTAATAGTAGTAGTGGTAGTAGTAGTAGTAGTAGTAGTAGTAGTAGTAGTAGCAGTAGTAGAAGTAGTAGTAGTAGTAGCAGCAGCAGTAGTTTAATAGTAGTAGTAGTAGTAGTAGTAGTAGTAGTGGTAGTAGTAGTAGTAGTAGTAGTAGTAGTAGTAGTAGTAGTAGTAGTAGTAGTAATACTAGTATGGTATTAATAGTAGTAGTATATAACCCATCTACACTACCAGGTAGCTAGCAGCAACACCACCAGCAGTCAGCAGTCCAAAACAAATAGCAGCACGTACGCACGTAAAGCGGGCGAAAACAAAATGCCAGCATCGATGAGCCCCTGTTTAGCACGCACGTATACGGCAGTACAATACGTACAGCCGTAGTAGTATTATATGACTCATCTACAGCAGCAGCAGCAGCAGCAGTGCAGAAAATAGCAGCATGTACGTACGTACGTCGTACGTCAAGCGGATAAAAAAAAATGCCGGCATTGATGCGGAGCCCTTGTTTAGCACGTACGTGCAGCAGTGGGCCTTTTTCGCTTTTGTTTTCTTTATTGTTGTACGTCTGTGCTTTTTATCCTGGACTCGGTGTAAAACCGGCTAACTCGCCAAGTTTTGGGTCGATTTCGATCCTGATCGAAGTTCTGGAAATCGTTTTTTTTTCACTTTTTTTAGACTCCTTGAAAAATAATATCTCGATTTTAGTGTCAAAATAAATGTCTTGAAATTAGCGTGGAAAATATATATCTTGAAATTAGTGTGGGTGCGTTTACTCGATTTTAATGTAGGGGCGACACCGGCCGCCCCTCCTTCCACCAGCCTGGTATACGGTGTGTACAGCAGAATATACCGATATTGTGGCAACGTCACATGGTATGGTACAATATAGTACAATATGGTAAAATGGACCAGCGGAAAGAGGCGGTACACGTATGTGTGGTACAACAACAGATGATAGATGGTATGGTGCAGCGACCGGTATGGTACACGTATGTATGTATGGTACAGCAACAAATTTGTACAGCAGCGGTTTTCCGGTATGGCATGGTGTGTACAGCAATACATCGATATGGGGGTGTAGTGGTAAAACAGTAACAACATGGTATGGTACAAAATGGCCAGAGGGCAAAAATATGAAGGATGGGGTGGTTCAAAAAAGCAAATGTCCACGGAGAATAATTATTTCCGGAAAAACTCGAAGTTCTTCACGAAGATCGAGGGTCGAGGGGTCTCGCTGCTGGCGGCCATGTACGCGCGACCCCCCTCTCTCTGCCAGCCAGGCACCGACTCCGCCCTGACGAGGCCAGCCCCCCTCTCAGAACTTGTCGCCCGCGTCGGGTTTTGCTCGCCGTTCCCGTCGGCAGCCGTTTTAACGCGCGATCGGTGTCGTCGCGAGGGCACCCGAACTCATCTCCGCAACAATTCCATCTCCGAGAATATATAACCCAACCATGTCCTCGTTTTTGCACCTAACCGCCCTTATATACAACCATACACCCACACCCCGCAGACGAAAGTGCAGCAGTCGCAGGGAGCCGGGGGCACCCGTCGTGCCCGGGCGAGCGCGGGCCGCCGCTGCACTCTAGGGCCGGTTTCGCCCCTTTCGCACCCCAGCACACCCGCCCTCGGCGAAATCCGGGGCCGAGACGGCCCAGGGCGCTCTCGGCACGGCCCACAGCAGACGTTCCTCAACTCTAACTCCAAGTGAAAAAATACGACAACCTACTACTACAGCTTTCTATTTTACATATACATATTAAAATGCCATATCATGAGCAGCTGCTGACTCACGCGCGAGAGGGCGACAAAGAGCCGCGGAGGGAAATATACGCTTGGAGAGGAAGAGAGGGGCGCCGTGAGTTGAAGAGAGACAGAAAGAGACCGAGGCAGAGATTGTCCCTCCTCCAACAAGCGGCAAGGGAGGGAGGTCGGATAACAGGGGAGCGAGTGCGCAGGAGCCAGTGGAAGACTTACAACGCACGTGTCAGCGTCACTATCGACGCCTCCTCGGTAGGACACCAACATGGTATTATTCCGGCCGTCAATATAAAGCACATTTTCACAAATTCACATGATCTTCACGACGAACAGGCTGACACCGAGCGAAGTTCACAAGAGACCTGGAAAGGTAGCCCGACGAGGCTAGAGAAAACCAACACAACATCGCCCAGGTGGCGCCAAACGAGCTCAAACTTGGCGAGGATGGGTAACATGACGAGCAATGGCCAACGTCTCGGCAGTGGCGTCAGCGGATTGCATCGGGTATCGTTCGTGAAACACGAAGCGCAGGTACGGGCTTTCCGATTCCAGGCAAACAAACACCGACGGCCTACAGGGATAATCATGTTAGAAAACCGGAAAAGTCTAAGCAAATTTGGAATCCTTCATAGTGTTTTCTTATAATCACAAAACAAAACAAACAACCCGGTATGAAGATACGTATCCACACCAAAGGCATTGTGCGCCACCGATCGATATGACGAAAAAGGAGGCCTTCTCGGCAAAACACGTAGATGGAGCTCCCCTCTAATCAATGCTGGTGCCATTTGAGCCCTTGTGGCTGGCACACTGTCCTCTGATCTGCCGGCAAGGCGTGCCTCGTCCAACTGCAAAAAACACAGCAAGTCGGTTGTTCAGATGCGCGCACCGGGAAAAACAACGGGGCTCAAACCAGCATATCAGTCCAACAAAACCAGGGTTGGCAGGCACCCCACCACCCACTGGGCCATTGTAACGTTGACTGTTTCCAATTTCGATGCTTGCATCGATCGCCGGGTCAATTTTATCGTACTCGTTCGCAGCAGAAGTGAGTGAAATGGCGTCGCGTGGGTTTTCCTCTACAGCATTCTCGCGGGACAGAGGCTAACACCTCGCTGATGGAGGCTTTTCTTCTGCTGCGACGACTTGAGGCCGTCTCCCGAGGTCAGAGGGGCCACTTGAGAGGGCGAAGCTGGTCGTGGGGTGCCTTGTCGAGGAAGAACGGGCTGCTGTTCGAAGTTGAGCCTTTATCTACTCTGTTGATACTTTCGGGGTACATCTCTCTCTTGGCGAATCTGGACGGAGGGCAGCCCCACCTCTCAAGGGCGAGACCATTTGCGTCGCCGATTGATCTCCTCGAAACCTCCAGTAGAGTGTAATCGCCACGCCAAATGTCACGTGCGCCCCTCTTCCTTAGGCCGAGCACGACTTGCGCTTACAAACAGCAGAATCTGCGTAAGTTTCGCACCGTGGTCCACGAAATGGTAACATTTTGGTACGATTACTCGTAATTATATATTTTCTTACAGCAGTACCAGCACCGAGCGAGTACGATCAGATTGACCCCGCGAGCGATGCAAGCATCAATATTGGAAACGGCCAACGTTACGATGGCCCCATGGGTCGTGGGGTCCTTGTCAACCCTGGTTTCGTTGGAATGAGACGCTTGTTTGAGCCCAAATATGTTTCGTGCACGCATCTGGACAACCGAATTGCTGTGTTTTTTGCAGTTCAGATACACGCCTTGCCGGCAGATTCGACGGCAGAGGGTGGCCATAACGGCTCAAATGACGCCGGCATTGGGTACACGGGAGGTCCATTTGCAACTTTTGCCGAGCAGGCCTTCAGCTAATTTTTAATCGCGGCGCACATTCTAAACACAAATAAAAAATGAAAAATAGTTCGATTTATTTCCCGGCGTTTTTTTCGCGGGAGGCTGTAGCTTTAAAGATTTTCGCGTTCTTTCCCCCTTGAGGCTCCCATAGCAACGCCGCCCGTACGAGCGCTATAGGTGGAGGCCCAGCGTGTTAATAACCGCATTCAAATTAATATATAAAGAGCTATCCATAATATACTTCAACTCCGCTCATTTCATCGGGGTGTACGAGATATCAAGCACAGGGCGCAAGGAATATTTTTTGTCGCTGCTGAAAGCAACACAAATACATGCATCGCGCAAAAAACTGTATTAAAGCATCAATCTAGCAGTATCCCCGATCCCGAGCTTTGAAGTTATACAGCAAGCGTTTTTATTCCCCTTGCTTCCGAGGTGCCTCTTATCCAGGTGCCATTCGACGCTCGTTCGATCACGGGGAGGGCGCTCTCACCACCACAGCAGCAACAGCAGCAAGCAGCACCAGCAGCCTCAAGCTCGTTGGGTTTGAGGATGTTGTCGTCGTCGTTTTTGTTGGCCTCGTCTGTTTTGCTTGTACTTGTGCTCATTTTTACGTACGAGCAGTCGTGTGATACCTCGAGTACATGCCACACCCAGCTCACGGGGCCACACTTTCTAAATCTGGTGGTGTATGTGGCAAGCCTTGGTCATACTTGTCTGGTCCTGGCTCCATCTATCTGGAGCTGCTGCGTGCACACTGCTGCGAGCTGCGGGCGGGGCTGACCTCGTTCAAAAAACGACACGTACTGACGAAACTCTCATGATGCCCCCGCCCTGTTCCCTTTTTGTCGCTGATGCAGGTGTATGAAACCTTACTTGAATCAAGTCAAACCAATGCGACACGAAACCGACGGCGTGTTAAGAAGAGCGAGACGTTTCCGACGGGCGTGCGCTGACAGCACGTAAAAAATCGTCTCTCTCTGTCTCGTCATATCGATCGGTGGGGCAAAACGACATTGGTGTCGATATATGTATACACGTTGATTTGTGAACGCAATTTTAGGTTGGAGGTCTTTCCGCTAGTCAGTTGACACTGTAGAACAGATGCGTTTGGGGCAAATGATGTCGAGAGGAAATCATCGAGGGTTGCATAAAATAACATATAGTAATCAGTACGGTCCTCTGACTGATAATGGTACAGATGGGGTTTGTCAATCAAGTGCACAGCCAAATCTTTGGCGTGACGGCGTAGTCGCCAGGAAATATGTGCACGACGGGAGGCGTATTCGGTAATGTGTATTCCAGTGTTAAATGCCATAGCGAGCCGAGCCATACACGACCCATTGATATTTAGACTAAACGCTGCATGTGCAGGTTCGAAGAGAGCGTAACATCAGGAGTTCAAATGTCGATTTGATGTTTACTTTGGAGGCAAGTTGCGATACACGACCGGATCCCCCATAATCGACGACACCGTGGCAACTGATATGCGGAAATAAAACTTGTAGCCGAGTGCAAACCATGTTGGCGCAACGACGGGGAGATGTTCATGCACACGATAGACAGCATGGATTCACAGTACCTGTCATGTTTGTAAGAGTCTGTCAGGGATTTCTGGCCGTGATCTGGGTTGTAACATCTCTCTGCAGGTAATAATGAGAGACATCGTATATGGCATTGAACGCCGCAGAGTGGTTTGACTACAGTAGTTTACTTGGAAAACGAAATTACAGTACACGGCCACTGCAGACAATTTATAAGTGATCAAGAGGGTCGACAAGCAGCGTTCGGTCCAATCAAGATTACGTAACTGCCGTGACCCTGATGCCTAACAACTTGGTTCGGAGGACACGCATCAGGGGGTGGTGGATGTTTCGGAAATGAAGGTTGCGTTGGGCGCAGCAATAGTATCTCCATCCCTGTATAATCGATTTGCCATGCGTTTTAAGGAATTAAGCATAACAACATAGAGCTCAGCCACATATGATATATTTTAGGGCAGCGGCCAAAAACAGGTATACCTGGTCCGTTTGCGGCCAAAAACGGGTACATAACTTACAATTAAGTAAAAAATGCACTCCACGTGCCCTGACATTGGTCCAAAACTCGTTTTACCTGTTTTTGCCTCTTTAAAACCCAGGTATACCTGAATCTGTCTACTCTGTTTGACTTTCATATATTTTTTGTTGTTTTTAAGCCAATCAGAGGCCCTTCATAGTTCCACCCTATGCCCCCTATACAAATGCCGACGTACGCGGAGACCCCCTCCTCCCTTCGCACCTCGCCACTCGAGCAAAACACATATATATCTGCCTGCACACCTCCGCCGAAATAATACGAGATAGAAGGCTCCCCTTCGGGATTGTCGCTGACTCGGAATACCAGGGGTGTCGCAAGCTGAGAAGGGAGAATACAGCAGCAGGCGTTCGTTCCTCGCACTATTAATAGCAGCTACTCGTATACGTAGCCACCGGGCGAGCACGAAGAACATAAAAAAGCTCTACTTTGCGTCGCAAGGAACGGCAGGTTCGTGGGGTGCGTTATGAACTTGATTTTAGTATGTACCTATTTTTGGCCCCGAACGGACCAGGTGTACCTGTTTTTGGCCGCTGCCCTATTTTCCACTAGTGTAACTTGTGGTCTCTGGAACGGATTCAATATATTTGTCTGTCTGTCTATCCGATGAGTCTAAGTTTGGGGTACCCCAAGGCCAAATTTCTTTCAAAACTGCTACACCCGTGCCGCAGGCAACAGGTCGGTAGCCCTCGAGAAGGCGATCGTCATGGTCCAAACCATACTTAATGGGGTGCCCTGTGTGTGAAGTAGTCAGGGTTGGCTCCCAGCATCCCAAACGGAGTGGCAGGCGAGCGATTGCCAAGCAGCACCGAGGCCAGTGCCTAATTTCAAGTTAATCGGATTTCATACGAGTACGAGCAGTCTTTCCAAGCCGCACCTTTCTTCTTCCCTACCTACCTCCNCGCTTGGAGAACAGTGGAATACGCTCAGGGGAACTACAGACCTTCCCACACGCCCTTCAGGCTTTGCAACATTTGTCTGGACGGTAAATTCAGTCCGAGGAATGAGCGCCGCGCTGATATCACACTCCGCACGGAGTCTGGTGCTACGATACCATTTTCGCTACCATGTGTTGTACGCCACTCGGGCGAGTGGCTCTGAATCTCACTCAGTACTGGACTTTCAGCATATTTAGATGGCCCAGCGTAACAAACAGTCCCATGGCGGTGCAGATTCGCGAAATATAGAATCTCAAGACTGCCAGGCGATAGTAGAGTAGTCACTTCGCGGAGTGGCTTTGGGAAAGTGATACCGAAGCGCATAAACATGACCCCCGTACCGTAGCAACAGCCCGGCGTTCGTCCCGAGCGAGGCCTCTCTGGTTCGGAGCAAGAGATGGAACCCAATCAAGTATTCCCATGGAATGACCAGCGGAAGAGCAAAACAATTGCTAAGAGTTTTTCGTTTACCCCTGATATCGCGATATCTTGGCCCCAATTATCGCGATTCTTGGACCCGATTATGTAGTACCCCGGCCAGGCGGCCAGGTTTAGTCCGAAACGTGGCGCCAGTAAGTGGCATCGTACGGCGGATATTTCCCGCACTACGACTGCTGTGAATGGACATAACAAGCATCGACCCAATCTTGGTGACCGTGGAAAGTCCCCCTCCTCCTTGTCCTCCTCCTCTTCCTCCTCGTCCTCCTTCTCTCTTGGTCCTCCTTCTCCTGTTCCTCCTCGTCCTCCTTCTCTCCTGCTCCTCTTCATCTTCCTGCTCGTTCTCCTTCTCTCCTGTTCCTCCTCCTCCTCGTCCTCCTTACCTTCCCCTTCTCCTCCTCCTCTCCCTCCTCTTCCTCCTCATCTTCACCCTCCTCCTCCTCCTCCTAATCACCCTCATCCTCGTCTTCCTTGTCCTCCTCCTCCTCCTCTTCCTCCTCCTCCTCCTCCTCCTCATCGTTCCTTTTCTGATAAACAAACAATTGGCCGCTGGTCCAACAAAAAACGAATACGACTCGTACTAATCTCACTTGCTTTACCCATTAATTTGCGTTTATTTTGTTTTGGTTTTTCTCTGTTTCACAGTCTGTGACCACAGAATTTGTATCTCTCTAGGGTTGGGAATCAGGACAGGCACTGGGTGTACTGATGTGGTTGAGTAGAAATAACGGGTTTAATGTGAAGACAACAACAACAACAACTGTACGCAGCAGATACGTAAATTCACATCATACACCTACCGACCACGGCAGACCACGATGAAAACCGGATTTTTCAAAGTCACTTTTTTAACCAAGTACATAAGATTTACTTGGTAAGTTTTTCAGCAGTTTATCCTACAATCTTGATGTTGTGGGTTGTGACCGTGCGAGTGCAAAGCAAGATCGCACAGCACCACAGCACCAACCAACTCTGCAGCAAGCAGCAGAAGCCAGCTCTGCAGCAGTAGCGCACAGCTCCACCATATAACCCGAGACCCAACCCAAGTACAACACGCTTCTCGGTGAAGCATGAAGTTGCAGCCGTCACACCTTACGACACCAGCAAACGACATATGATATATACCTGGTATGCAGGTGTGTACCTGACGTGCTTGTATATTTTCACGTGTACCCGCGTTATTAAAAAATGTTTGAAAAGCAACAATCAAACCAAATGTTTGAAAATCGCTTTCAAACATCTATTGACCGCCTACGAACCAAATATGTCATTAATCATATCGGGCCCGTATTAACGAAAGACATCGTCCCGACCAGTAAAGTCCAGCGCCATTAAATGGTTGCAATGGTTGCGTTCAATAGCTATGCCTGCATGCATGCGCAGACTTCAAAACTGCTGTATGTAGCTATGCGTATGCGCCATATCGTCCCGACCAGTAAAGTCGATTGCCTCTTCTCTTCTTCCATCGTCGTCTAAGTTTTACCAGCGGTGAGACATTGCGTTCAATATTATGCATTCGAGCAATTCATAGTTGCAGCTAGGGATGTACATCAACTCTTTTTCGGTGTTGATTTGATTGTTGATTAATTTGTCCAAATCGTGTTGATTTAATCATGATTAGTTGATTAATATCAACACAATCAACTACACGATGATGTGATTAATAATCATGATTATCGGTTGATTGTTGATGGTTTTCACGGTTACACCACAAAACGCCTCTTTTTTATTCAAAAATAATCAACTAATCATGATTAATTTCAATAATCAACTAATCACTGATTAGTTAATTTGTGGCAATGTGCACCAAAAAGATTTAATTTTACGGTTACATCACAAAACGCCCCTTTTTTATTCAAAAATAATCAACTAATCATGATTATGTTCAAGAATCAACTAATCATCACTAGTTGATTTATAATCAACAATCAACAAGAATTAATCACATTACGTGATTAAAATTAATCACCAAAAATAATCATAATCAACACGTGATTATGAGTTGATGTACATCCCTAGTTGCAGCCGTATTTTCACTTCAAAATCGGAAAACTAAAAAAAAACTATGTTGCGGTCTGCTTCGTGGATTCTGCTCGATCGACTGTGACAGTCCCACGACTTCAAATCTGCGGAATGCAGCTATGCGTATGTATGCGCCATATCGTGCTGACCAAGAAAGGTGTGGCTTGCAAAGACTGCTCGTACACCGATGAAATCCGATTCAACTCGACATTAGGCACTGGCCTCGGTGCTGCTTGGCCTTGTGTTGCTCCACTTATTCGGTGGAAAGCATGTGTACCCTTCGTTGTGTATACTTGTCGTGGGACTGTAAGATTCCGACCCTATCGGCTTGCGTACGACTCTCGCGTGCCGTGCGTACCGAGCAAATGACGGTTTCTGGTTGAATTCCATGAGATGAAGAAAATATACCAACATACCTGTAGGGTAATTAATATTCGTATGGTCTGAATTCCCCTGGTGTGCGTATTCCGTTTTCCGCAGCAGTACGAATATCCCTTCGGATGTATACTTTTCTCCTTCCGTATTAGTCCACGTGCTTGGGTACGTCTACAGTCTACAGTATATATAATCTCAACGTATCTGGGTTGCGGGCGTGTGTATATGATGCCTGTCTTACCCCGGACGATAACCTGGCGTTGTAATGTCCACTGACCTTTACTGCCCTACCAAATATACGCATCCATACATCAGATGTTGCCCCCCAGGCATATCCATATAAACGACGGTGCGAGGCAAGTGTTTGTTATATATTCATACCCGTTATTTGAAAATGTTTGAAAAGCAACAAGCAAACCAACTATTTCAAATATTTCAAATATTTTGTTACCGCCCTACCGTATAGTACCAGGTATCCATACATCAGATGTTGCCACCCAGGCATATAAACGACGGTGCGAGGCAAGAATTTGTTGTATATGCGATATAGAGTTGTGCCCTCCCTGGTGTTTGTGCTTCGTGAACATGCGCGTTGTGCTGCAGTAACATTGGGTTGTGCTACCTGGTCAGGTACGATCATCTTGTACTTCTGCTGTAGGTCAGCAGATATAACCCACCACACAAAACCCGCAAAACGCACAACAAATCTAGACAAAATACAACGACCGAGATCAGTGTACGTAGATATAGACGAGACTCGCGTACAACGCGTCTATTCATGTTTATACAGAACACCAACTACAGTACTCGTACCCCCCCGCAGTTTTCCCTGTACGCGTGCCGCCTTTTTGCGTCAGTGCATGATCGTGTGTGCGGAACGTACATGGGCTACGTGATCATGCGGTCTAAGTTTTTTCACCAGCTCGATTGCTCGGTCCGCAGTACACACACTTGTGGAATTAAGCACGCAACCCGTTCCTTGGCCGTGCAATAACAATTTTATAATACGTGCCAAAATATGGCGTGGTGACTCAGACAAAATATGCCTAAAATACAGAACCTTGATGTACAGCTAAACGGAGCATAAGCCCCTACCGTTCACACCGATCTGTCGTACTCGTTTGAACGAATTTTCAAAGTGGCGTGTTGAGTCAGGGACATTACTTCCAATATACAGCACCTCGATGTACATCTAAACTGTTGGTTATATATAACCAAGATAAACAAAAAATAAACCCCTACACCGTTCAGACATCGATCTGTCGTATTCGCTGGTCGCTGTTGGTATGCCTCACTGCGACCAATGTTGTCGGTGTATCGGGCATAGCCATTGGGGATTCGGAAAGGCGAATGGTTGTATTTGCTCGTCTTGCACATAGCATCTAAACCGGCAATCATATAGGCGACAAACTGCAACTGCAACACGTAACACCCGAATTTCCTGATTGATAATTTCCTTTCCGATGATACTGGGATTTTACCTTTTGGCACAAAACAAAAGCTCCACATGTTTTTTTGCTGTAGTGACATGTGGAGCGAGGGTGTCATGATATCGAGCCCATACGCCGTATGTCCAGTACACAGTACGTCGGTATCAGTGCCAGACCGCACTATAAACAGGACGCCATGGCCAAACACTTCTGTTTACTTTTATCTGCTGTATTATTCTGTGCTAGTGTTTTGTTCTCCTCTTGGGGCCTCCGTAGTGATTTTGCTGCTAACTTAACACTTTAGATTCATCCCAACATCGGAACTCGCGGTGCAGTACAATACTGTAGTAGACTGACACCCCTCTCTTCGTTCACAATACCACATGCTTCCGCAACTCATATGCCCACTCTTCTACATGCGAAACACCCCACTGCTACCAGCTGCAGCTGCATGCCTTCCTAAAACACAGGTATGTTGCTGCTGCTGCTGTACAATCAACGTACGGTCCGTGGCTCGAACACAATATTTAGGAAGCTGTGTAGGCTTTGGACCTACGAATCGGCGCGCTGTTGCTGTACCCGCCTGCTGCTGAGAGCGCAACACGCTTCTAGGTGGTATGTGTCAAGCTACTTCAGCAGTACCCTGGGCGGACGTGCGAGTCTTCTCACCTGGATATAGCTTACTTACGAGTTGAAGCGAAAACGCAGGGTCGTTCGCGCTTGTGGTTTTGAATTGGGGAAACATGTTCAGCAGATAGAAGTTAAAACAGGCATTAAGTTACCTAAAATCAATACATTAAGGGGCCCCTTCGTGCAAAACAATATGAGAGCAAATTAAAAACCAATCCGTTTTTTTAGTTGCAATACTATTTCTGGTATATTTTCCACATTTTTATGACTTCCTACGGAAAACGATATTGCTCCAGTTATAATGCTTAGAATAGCAACCGATGCGTAGTTTAAGAAAGCCTAGGTCATGGTCAACATTTACGAAGTATGTCTCAAGAGGCATATCGATCAGACGCCTTGTTCGTCACGCAAAGTGCCTCTTACTCGAAAACGACTCACCATACCCCTGTTACCCAAGACGAATTTGAAAATGGCAGTTCCTCCGGCTGCTGATACTGTTTTCACTCAGGTTTTTGACGAGGATGCCGAGCACTACAGTAGTAACCATTTGAGAAGGTGCTATTTTTTTGTGGGTTCTGCCGATGGCTGTACTGAAAGAACCAAGGCGACAATTCACACGCCAGTTGTGTCCAACAATGCCCTGAGTGAAAATGAAAATTCGCGTTCGCGTCGATCTTTATATTTTTCAGTTTTGCTTTAGTTATAGCCTTGAAAGGCTATTTTTGGTAAGGATTTCAAATGGTCAATTTTCAATATATTTAATTTCGGCTGGCTCAGGAAACCACATTCTAGACCCGATATTGAAAATGTGTTCCCGGAGGATTGTGGTGACAAGCTATACGATCATCATACAAGTTGTATTGTAGTAAAATATCCATTTTTGATGGCGCTGAAAATTTTTCCGTTTTCGTTTTTTTTTCAGTACAGGAAAAAAACCGAAAACGGAAAAATTTTCAGCGCCATCAAAAATGGATATTTTACTACAATACAACTTGTATGATGATCGTATAGCTAATCACCACAATCCTCCGGGAACACATTTTCAATATCGGGTCTAGAATATGGTTTCTTGAGCCAGCCGAAATTAAATATATTGAAAATTGGCCATTTGCAATCCTTACCGAAAATAGCCTTTCAAGGCTATAACTAAAGCAGAACTGAAAAATATAAAGATCGACGCGAACGCGAATTTTCATTTTCACTCAGGGCATTGTTGGACACAACCGGCGTGTGAATTGTCGCCTTGGTTCTTTCAGTACAGCCATCGGCAGAACCCACAAAAAAATAGCACCTTCTCAAATGGTTACTACTGTAGTAGAAGGTGAACCTACCTGGGCCTCTAGTTCGACCGTGCTTTGCGTCCTACGTGGCCACTGCAGAGTCTAGCTACCAAACAGGAGCTTAAACGATCGAAATCTTGGGGCGGAGCACTTTCGTTTCGTGATGCAAACACAGCAATGCTTGCCCTTGCAGATCCAAGAGACCCAGTACTATAACGACCAAGCAATACGTTGGTCCGTCGCAGATCTCAGCATTAGAATAGGAGCTATGCCGTTTTTCATAAGGAGTACGAACTGATATGGTGTTAATATACCAGAAAGAGTATTGCTGCTGTAAAAAAACGAAATATATATATATACTTCGTATATATATATATTTCTACGCTAAAGTACTCTATTTTGTTCATAACTGAAGGGGCCCCTTAATACATCACGAAGAAGTGTTCCATTTGAACATATTACATGGTGTACTCCACATAGTTGATTATCTTTTTAAGTTCTCGGGTTTTCCTTGCGGAGTTGACGTGTACTCGTCCAAATTTTACCTGGATGTCACGAACAGGTCGTTATGCTTTAAAATAAAGGGCAGCGGCCAAAACCAGGTACACCTGGTCCGTTCGGGGCCAGAAACAGGTACATACTAAAATCAAGTTTAAAACGCACCCCACGAACCTGCCGTTCCTTGCAACGCAAAGTAGAGTGTTTTCATGCTCTTCGTGCTCGCCCGGTGGCTACGTATACGAGTAGCTGCTATTAATGGGTGTGTGGTCTTCGAGGAACGAACGTCTTCTGCTGTATTCTCCCTTCTCAGCTTGCGATACCTCTGGTGTTCCCCCCTGTCACTGTTAACGTTTAGGAATACTCGCCGCCTCGAGTGTCGGACCGGAATGGTATTGAGCAGCGTTGTCTTGCAGCCGTGGAATCACTTCCGTACTGTTTTATTGCAAATGGCACCAGATATCAGGCCCATTATACGCTCACAGCTGTGCATGCCGTCCGCGTACGTTCAGGAGGATTGCGATAGACATTCCCCGCAATCGGGTATATGCACGACGCTTTGAGACCCCTACGAAGGGTAAGACACTTGACCAGGGGTATCCGCCGGGCTCGGCGAAAAGGACCCGCCGGCCGTAGATACCACAGGGGATATAACAGGCGATTCGGATTCGGGTAATTCGCGTGCCAGCTGATCCTCTCGTGTCTGTGCCGGCCGTGACCGCCTATGCGTACCACGTTATGATATTTATCAAACATATTTGTCTCGCACAACAAGTCTAGGCAAGGAGGAAGGGGGGGCATGGTCATTGAACCTCGTGCATACTGCTACATGGCAAGGTATGTAGTACAATAAGAAAATGTACACTGCCACCCCTTTGTTCTTATACCACACAGTACGTTTCAACATTATTTCAAATAAAAACTCAAAATGTACCACCGATGGGTTATCTTCAAGGCAACTAAATGCACAAGACGCGCCGTATATAAGGCAAGAAAATGTATTGCCCAAAGTTTTCAGTGAGCTATGCAGAACTATGTTCAAATAATTTGATTGTGCAATTATGCCAATCTTTCGACGATCGTATGCGTGTAAGGGTCGTTCTTATCGAGCAACTTCCCCCCACAGTTTCCTATATTTGTTTTCGGGCAATTTTTTATAGATTTCCATATTTTCCAAAAATAATTTCCAAATATTGGAATGCGAAGCCTTCGATATTCTTCTCCCTCTTTCGCTAAATTCATTAATTATAACCCCCCATAACACGAACAACCTACCCTACAACTTGTCCCAACAAAATCCTCATACAAAACTCGTTCTTGAATGGTGCTACTGTATGTCACAGTATCTTTCAGAGTTTTCAGCGTCAAAACTCCCAACAAAATTTGACTCAGATACAGGCGCTGTTTTGTTTGCCCTCTGTTAGAATTCCAAACTTTCCAAAATAAATCCTGTTTTTTCGTGCTTTTCCTGTTTTTTGTGGAGAACAAAATTGGAAATTTTGAGGAAAAGTTGCTCGATAAAAACGACCCTAAGCATGCCCAGTGTTGAGAATACCGAGTCTCCGTCAATAAATGATGTCGGTGGCCTAAACATGAATTTTGTTTTTTAGCCGATAATAACGAAATGAATGAAAACGTGTAGGTGGGAATTTCGTTTCACACTCAGATTCGCGGTAATAGGACAAACAGCCAGTCTGTCTTGTGCGTTGATTTATAAAAGTGGCTATGGGCTAAAATAGTGCTCTCCTGCAAGGTATGACTACCAGGCTTAAATAAAGCGTCACAAATGATGCACGTCCCGCGTACTCCTCACCTCCATTGTTCCCGGCCGAGTTGATAGTAAAACTCGCGTTGCCGTCGATCCGGATATCCGATAAGTCTGCATAAATGGCACCTGCAGGTATATTATCGAGACGACAGTGGGTGGGTCCTTGAATGTCGCGTTCACAAGAGGTACGGACGCCGGGACGCAAGGCGCGAGTCACAACCAGAGAGTCCCCTATAGAGGACCACATAAGAGATGTGTGCCATTCGCCGCGCAGAAAGGAATTAATTGGTACATACCCAAACCAACGAGTAGTCGATGGATAGAACCGAGTACAGTACCCAGCAATTGCTAACGACCGGTACAAAACAAACGTGTGCAATATCCGTTTTGCTTCAACTACTAAGCTCATCTGCATGGACGTCGGTGGACACATTCAAAGACACCGTTCCTAACAGCACCATGGCTCGGTCTGGCCAAGTAGCCAAGCCGACTACGCAGCGGTCGATTGAGGTGCTTGTACACCCTGTAATTTAGCACATGCAAAACCAGTCCAACTTGCAGTTTCGGCATGAGAGTATTACCTCACAACTTTCACATGGGTATGAGTCGAATCGTTTGTGGGCCAGGTGGAAATTAATTGTGGCTTTTAATGTAACGTCCAGGGGCATGTACATTAAATAATGGACGCAGTCGCATAGGGAATCGTGCATAAGGATGAAAAAACACGTGACTAGTGAGAACCATACAAGGTATTGACAGCGTAGAAACACAAAAAAGAAGGGGGGAATATTCAGCTCCGCGGCCACGTAGTAGAGCCACTGAGTAGATGGTTGTTTAACTGATTGATCATGCCGTTCGTAGTTCTGCCCCCATGTAACCACCTTGAGCACGAGAACAAATTCTACACACGAGATATGACGACTTGGGGAGCAACAAAACGATGATGATTGAGGGCGTCAGCTACTCTGACCTCCAAAGTGTGCCGGTATCCGATTAAAACGCCATATTCCTAGCGGAGGTCGCTTTACCCCCCCCCCCCCCACAAATATACAATACGGAGTATATGTTTAGGTTGGGTTGGCGTCGGTTGGCGACGACGCTGAAAAACATGCCTCTCACTGTGTGAGCTAGACAACCAGGGTACCGTTTTCGTTTTTTGTTTTTGGCGGTCACCAAGGCTGGCGGTCTTGTTAGATCACTTGCGCGGAGTTGAGAACCTCAACTCCGCCAAGGGGAATGGTCGTAACACGTAGTGTGTATATGGTAAGGCCCCAGGAGGCAGATACATAGTAATACCCATTGCTGTCTCTGGACGTGGCCCCACCAGAAGTGAAATCAAGTCATTGCAGGCTGTCGTCCATATGCAAGTCCGCTTCAGCGGTGGTTCTTAGCAGGATGCAGCTCACCCTCCATGCGACTCGCCCACTACCTCACGGCACTTCGCGCTTGGTGCGAGAAATGTCTGCCTGGTTGGTGAAAACCCAACGTGCTCCGTTCCAGCATTGTAGGGATGACAAGGGACTACGGTCCTACGGCTACGGCCGGGCACGACATGAGTACACCCCCCCCTCCTATGGTCATAAGACGACGCCCAGGCATGAATGTCGACCCCCCCCCCCCGCGACCCCCACCCCGCCCCGGCGCCACACCTTCAATCCCTCAACCCCCGAACTATNGGCACGGTCAAAACTACAATAACGGAGTTTCGGGGTCAGGCATAACAGCTGCGTGCTTCGTCGGTACTACCATGACCTGTGTTTCTGTACTCCTGCCTCGCTGATCGCTTTTCGTACAGCAAGGGAGTTTTGTAGCCATCCATTTGTATTTTTTTCGATCCGATTTTACTCGCATTGTTTATCGGATGCCGGGTTTACACGTCCGTATCGGATGGCAATCGATTTCCTTTTTGATATGCCACCCTATGATTAGGCAACACCGACAGGCTTCCACCTTCAAAGTTCAAGTATAAATCGTGTGGTGCCTTTAACACGCGGTATACCTGGTACATTATTGAATAGGTTAATATAAAACCGTCCACTACAAGTTGTGCTCTTGACATTAAACCGTTATTTTAGTCGGCACTCAGCAAAGTGATTGTTTATCCCATAAAGAGACATAGCTTTAAAATGATGTGAATGTATTACTACTGCTGTAGTTTATGCGTCGTCGCTTTTTAATATTTTACCATCCCATTTCCAGCAAGCAGTATGAATGAGCCCACCAATAAGAAACATAAAAATCCTGACCAAGCCTTAGCACGTTTTTGTGGAACTATGCTTAAGAAGAATTGAACAACTTGATGCTCCCCGCTGATTGCGATATCGAAGTCCGATTTTCATAGTGTCCCCCCCCCAAATGGAGCCTTTATTTTCTACTGTAGATAGCAATTCGGTTCACATTCGTCTTCCCATTAAATCGTTATTTCTACCCGTGGTCGTCTGGCGCACGCAGTCTCCGTGCCGATTCTTCATCATACGTTTCATAGAGGGAATCTAACTCTGCGGTCGCAAAACACGACAAAGACGCATCATCATGCAATTTCGTGTACGGCAGGCACAACATACACGCGTAAGCGATCCAAAAGTGTTCACAAAGCTAAACAAGTACGAAATATTTCTAACCCTAAGTCGGTTTGGTACCTTGCTACCCTGCCTGCCACCTCCTTCCTGGTTTCGACAATCGCCGTTTCCCATAACCCCCCCCCCCCCCTTCAAATATTAAATATAGTTATAGGTTGGGTTGGCGTCGGTTGGCAACGACGCTGTAAAACACGCCTCTCACTGCGTGAGCTCGACAACCAGAGTACCGTTTTTTTGTTTTGGCGGTCACCCATGCTGGCGGTCTTGTTAGATCATTTGTGCGGGGTTGATAACCTCAACTCCGCCAAGGGGAATGGTCGTAACACGTAGTGTGTATATGGTAAGGCCCCAGGAGGCAGATACGTAGTGATACCCATTGCTGCCTGTGGAAGTGGCCACACCAGAAATTAAATCAATTCATTGGAGGCTGTCGTCCCCATGCAAGTCCGCCTCACGGGCGGTTCTTAGCAGGATGCAGCTCAACCTCCACGCGACTCGCCCAATACCTCACGGCGCTTCGCGCTTGGTGCAAGCAATGTCTGCCTGGTTGGTGAAAACCCAACGTGCTCCGTCCCGGCATTGTAGGGATGCGAGGGTATATGGTCATATGACTACGGCCGTGCACGATATGAGTACCCCCCCCCCCCCCCCTCTCAATTGCCTTGGGCGCCACTCATACGGCGCATGGATATGGGCCGCTTCCTACGAATTTCCACTTCGTTTTCGTGCCGAACACAAAAGAGAGAACGAAATGAAGCAGCACCGAAAATATATCCAAATTAATGAGTGCGTAAATTAAACTATCTAGCGGTGCGGCCACGGCTCCGCCCGTGGCACTAGCCATGCGTTGCTCATAGTAGTATGTAAGTTCCTGGTTTGGTACATAGTACATCAATAGGGTGCTGTGATGTACCATTCTAACCCGAATAATTAGGACCACCATGCGGAGCGGTGTCGACCTGGGGAAAATTCGTTTTTATTGGACGGTGTACATGTATTGCAGGACATATGATTCGGAGATGGGGCCTGTTACCAACCCTGGGTGCGGCGGGACATCGATCATGAGCCCCAGCCAAAACGTAAATAGGCCCGTGGGGACGTGGTTTCCACATCTTGCGGGGCAGAATCGACCCAGGAGATGTCCGTTTTCGTCCCTGGTATGTTAGACTTGTGAATGTATGGGAGGATTTCTGATCCGGAGATGGGACGTTATCATCCCCGGGTGCACCGGGACCTCGCCGTTGCCCCGAGGGGTGACTATCGCCGCGCGTCGAGTCCTTGAGAGCCAGTCGAGCATACGTTAGCCCGCGGGGTTGGGGTTTGCACACCTTGCGGGGCGGTATCGACCCGGGGGTGGTCTGTTATCGTCCCCGGGTTGTTGGATTTGTAGATGTATGGAATAATTTTGGATCCGGAGATGGGACGTTGCCATCCATTGGTGCGACAGGACCTCACGGTTGCCCCGAGAGCCAACTCTCACCGTGCGCTGGCCCTGTGAGCGCCAGCCTAATCAGCAATCAGCCAGTCGTGTTGGGGTTTCCACACCTTGCAGAGCGGTATCGAGCCGGGGGGTGTCCTGTTTCGTCCCCGGTGTGTTGAAGTTCACACCTCGGATAACACAACACTCGGATAACACTTATATACGTTTTGGGACCTAGCACAGGGACGTGGCAACGTACTAACATAGTGTTAACACTGGAGGTAACGCGGCAACAGAGTGGTAATTGGAAACCCACGAACGTGCACACGCCTTAACGTTATGCTTCTGCTCGATCTCGTCCAGCTCTGGTACAGTAATAGTATGTTACGCCGTGATCCGTCCTTCAACTAACACTTTAACATAATGTTAGGCTCTGACTCAACACGTACGTTACCACTCTCACATTCCCAGATCGATACCTGTAGATTCACTAACACGATAACATAATGTTACTGTCCACGAAGTGTTAGACATAACGCACTAACATCGTGTTACCCTTCGAATGAGTGTTACACATAACACCCTAACATAACGTTACCATGTTGGCCAGCACTACTAAACCTAACATTGTGTTACAAATAACACACTAACATAACACTAAGGTAGTGTCCAGCACTACTAACACTACGTTATTCGGACCCCCGGTCTGATTGCCTTAAGGTCGGATAACGTAACATTTAACATACATTAGATACTTTGCAGTCTTAGCCGGCCGATACGTAACATTATGTGGGGATATTAGCCTAAATGCTGAGGTCTGCCTAACATTATGTTACGGTGTTACTGTCAGTATAGATCTGATTTGAACCTTTCGTTACTGTGTTACCATAATAATCATTCCGGCCGTAACACTATGTTACTGAGTTACCGTTGGTGCCGAAGTCGTTCCAACATAATGTTACTACGTTACGCTTTGGATCTTCCCGAGATTTAACATGTGCTACCTGTGTTAGGGGTAAAGCGGCGTCGCGGAGTAACATAGTGTAGCCGTGTTTTCCAACTTTGCTGACATCTGACATCCCAGTAACACAGTTACTAGTAGAGCACTCGTCGTGGGTATGAGGCGCGATCTCAGTACCTGCAGTAGTCAAACCTGCAATGTACTGCGCTGGGGGGATACTGATTGTGCTGAACCAACGCGAATTAACATCTACGTATAAGTGCCGTTTGAGTTATGTATTTTCCATTCAAGCAAAACTTACCGTCAGCATACAGAAGCAGCAGAACATCAGCAACGGCAGCATCCGTATAGGTCGATTTACGCTCGTCTTGTCGGTGTAACCCTTGAACCATCTGTACAAGTATTTGATATATTGTGTGTCTCCTGGTTCCCCAAAGCGGTACTGATATTCGGCATAAATTGAAGACGAAAACTCTGCGCCTGTGATTCGTACGCGTGTCCACAACAACAAATCTTCTCGTAGCATAGGTGCCACCACCCCTACTGCTGTAGGATACCTACAGCAGCAGAGCTTCTTCGTCCCCTCATCAGTAGGAGGGTGGGCCTGATAATACCACCTGCAGCGCATGCTTAGGGACACGGCCCAAACGTTTTGCAGTGGTAAGGAAAATGTTACCTACTCATATGCATAATTGGGTTTCGTTCTGTAGAACTCAACAAACACATGCCCAGTAACATACTGTTAGCGTTTAGTTGGTTATGCACGCTGTCCGTTGACGTAGGTTATGGTAGCAAGACTTCTGTTAACACCCCTACACAACGTCGCTCGATACGGACTGCTGCTGCCGCTGCTACGGTTAACATATAATAATGTCAACGCTTTATTGGCTATATAAATACTTACGCTAACCCTCTAACGTGTGTTAGGATATCCACTAAGAATTCCGCTAACACACTAACATAGTATTATGTAAGCGTTTAATTGGTCATGTACGTTATCAGTCTGAAGTGTGCCAAGGTAGCAAGTAAGAACAAGGCAACATGCTAACATAATGTTACTCGCTACGGGCTGGTGTCGCTAACACGGTAACACAATGTTAACGCAATATTGGTAATTCCGCTAACACACTAACACATACATCGTGTTGCTGGTTGTAAACGTCTAATGGATCATGTACGTTATCCCCTAAAGTGTATTACGGCAGCAAGTAATAATTCCGCTAACACACTAACATACCGTTACTCGCTACGGGCTGATATCGATAACACGGGAACGTAATGTTAACGCTTTATTGACCATGTACGTTATCCCTATAACGTGTGTTACGATGGCAACTAAGAATTTCGGTAACACACTGACTTAGTGTTACTCGCTATGGGCTGCCTACCTTAACACCGTAACACTTATACTGCGGTCATCACGGGATCAAGGCAACACTCTAAGATAATGTTACGCGATCGCCCGCCAATATCGTAACGCACTAAAACTATGTTATCACAAAATCCGGAAATTAGATAACGTAGTAACGTAATGTTACGATTTTTTTCCGCTGGCGCGTAACGTTTACATAAAACGTTAAGTGTTACGTTATCCGAGGTGTGCTGAAGTTATAGATGTATGGAACGATTTAAGATCAGGGGATGATACTTTATCATCAGCCGGTGCGGCGGGACCTCGCCGTTGCCCCAATGGGAAACTCTAACCGTGCGCAGGCTCTGTAAGCCCCAGCCTAATCAGCAATCTGCCGATGGTGAGTGGTGTTGGGGTTTCCACACCTTGCGGGGCGGCATCGACCCGGGGGGTGTCTATTTCTGTACCGGTAGAGGCGATTTTTTAGTGTCCACGCACGCCGTCGGAAAACGTGTCGCTCTTTTTAACCGCCGTCGGTTTTCGTGTCGCATTGATTTGACTTGATTCAAGTGGGGTTTCATACGCCTGGATCACCAACAAAAAGGGAACAGAGGCATCTTGAGAGTTTCGTCGGTACGAGTCGTTTTTTGGACGAGGCCAGCCCCGCCCCCGCAGCTCGAAGCAGTGTGCACGCAGCTGCTCCAGATGGAGGCAGCCCCTGACGAGTATGACCAGGGCTTGCCATGTACACCACAGAGTTGAAAAGTATGGCCCCGTGAGCTGTGTGTGGTAAGTACTCGAGGTATCATACGACTACTCGTACGTAAAAATGAGCACAAGTACGAGCAAAACAGACGAGGCAAACAAAGACGACGATGACAACATCCTTAAACCTAGTGAACTTGAGGCTGCTGGTGCTGCTTACTGCTGTTGCTGCTGCTACTGTGGTGAGGTGAGTGCCCTCCCCGCGATCGAACGGGCGTCGAGTGGCACCTTGAAAAGAGGCACCTGGGAAGCAAGGGAAATAAAAACACTTGCTGTATGACTTCATAGTTCGGCATCGGGGACACTGCGGACACTGCCAGATCGATTTTTTAATATAGTTTTTGTACGATGCACGTGTGGTGTTGCTTTCAGCAGCGACGAAGAAGATTCCTTGTGCCCTTTGCTTGATATCTCATGCACCCCGATGAGTTGAGCCGAGTTGAAATATGTTTTGGATAGCTCTTGATGTTTTCTTTTGGATGCGGCTATTAACACGCTGGGCATCCAACTTATAGCGCTCGTGGTGGCGGCGTTGCTGAGGGCACCTCGATGGGGAAAAAACGCTAAAATCTTTAAAGCTACAGCCACCCGCGTAAAAACGCCGGGAAATAAATCGAATTGTTTTCCTTTTTTTATTTATTTTTAGAATATGCGCTGCAATTAAAAAATCGCTCAGGTTTCTTGGAGCTGTAGACGTATGAAAGGATTTAAGATTTAAGATCCGGGGATGGAACGTTATTATCCCCTTGTGCGGCGGTACCTCGCCGTTGCCCCGACGGAAAACTCGCACCGTGCGCTGGCTTCATGAGCCCCAGCCAAATCAGCAGTCAGCGAGTGGTGGTGGGGTTTCCACACCTTGAGGGGCGGTATCGACCTGGGGGGTGTCGGTTTTCGTCCCCGGGTTGTTGGAGTTGTATATATGTGGAAGGAGTTGGGATCCGGGGGTGGGACGTTATCATCCCTGGATGCGGCGGAACCCCGCTGTTGCCCCGAGGGGTAAATTTCTCTGCGCGCTGGCTCTATGAGCTCCAGCGCCCCAGCCAAATCAGCAATCAGCCAGTGGGCTTGGAGTTTCCACACCTTGCGGGGCGGTATCGATCTGGGGGGTGTCCGTTCGCGTCCCCGGCTTGTTGGAGTTTTAGATGTATGGAATGATCTTTGATTCGGGGATGCGATTATATCATACCCGGGTGCGGTGGGATCTAGCGGTTGCCCATAGGGGCTATTTTCGCCATGCACTTGCTTCATGACGGCCAGGCATAGCTAGCCAAGGCAGCCGTAAAGTGGCCCGTTGGCTTGGGTTTTCCACACCTTGAGGGGCGGTATCGACCCGGGGGATGTCCGTTTTCGTTCCCGGGTCGTTGGAGTTGTAAGTGTATGGAAGGATTTCTGATCCGGGGATGGCACACTATCCTCTCCGTGTGTGGCGGAACCTCGGTGGCGATTTTCAGCAACGATCTTCTAAAAAGAGCCAGCAGCCACTGGCATGGATTTGGGCAACCAACCGGCTGCCAGAATAGGATTTCAAAAATGTTAGTCAGCAGCTAGGCTGTCCAGATGGCTGCCAGAACTGTGTTGTGATTGCGCTACGGCCACGACTCGGCGCGACATGGGACCCGGTGTTCTGCTGGTTGTGACACCCAGCGTCCCTGCGTACCCATGAGGCAAGATGGAGCTGAACCGCTCTGGATGGCGCTACTCAATTACAGACAGACAGACAGACAGACAGACAGATAGACAGAAATATAGATCAAACTAAAAGCAGTTTTTACATAATGAGCTACACGTGAACGCGGGTAATGGGAAATAAAACAGTACGGGTCTTTGAAGGTGTAGTACGACAAATATATGTACTCGTAGGTATAATGATTTTGGAGGGTCTCATTGGCTACAGCATATGTATACCGTTGTATGCCTTAAAAGGAGGGTTCTTAAAAGGCGCCACCCACGCCGGTTTGTTTTTAATCCTTTTTACTGCGGAAAAAGTCGTCTGACTCTAATTCCTAGTGCGAGTAATGTGTCCGCATAGCGGGTGTGCAGCTCTAAAAGGCTTAACAAAACCAATAACAAAACACAACTCTCCTTGTCGAAATCAAGCACGCCCATTGTTGGGGCTGATTCTCTCTATCCAAATAAAGAGAGATACTATCACGCACGTGGTGTGTACGCCGTATTTTCGTTTCACATACCTGGTATACATTTAGTCAGACACGACAGAACATAACATGCGATAATACCAATACCCACTGAACCGTATAAGCTGTACACCCGCGTCTACACATATTTGTTGTACGAGTATACAACAACAGTTCTTACAAACCATGCACCTGCCGTACAGCACATTCCCGTATACATGGCGGGTGCACTCTTAATCCTAGTTTTAGGTGTCACACAGGGGCACATGTTATGCCAAACACCAGCACAAAACACGCGCTTGCCATTTCCACGACGCTGATTATACGCACGTTGCACCCTCTTCTTTGCTGACCCCGCCCGGTTCTGAGCCCTCCCAATTGATCCTCCTGGATGCGCCGACGTAAATAAGAAGCCGCTGGCAAGAGTAACCGTCTGTAATCCTGGGTCTGAGGTACGACTATTTGTAGGAGGAGTAGGGGGGGCAGGGATTCGTATATCATACACCTACCCCCCCCCCTCTCGAAAAACAATTATTTTTTATATTTTATTTTTTGGGTATCGGTGTACGAGTATGTGATTTGTGTGACAATACCGGAGAGGCGCAAACCCTCACATCGAGTAAAATACCGTAACAACGCACCCCAAGCAACAACTCGCATTGTTCTATTCCGGGGAAGGATTATAGTAAATAGGACCTACGGTATACGCACCAAAACCTACCAGGTATATATTTACCTATTCATGTCGACAACATTATGTGCATACGAGTATTTACTATGTATGGTCCTCCGTTATACGGCTGGGGCGACGGCAATTATTACATGTACTCCGCACGTATAGCAGCAGCAGCAGCAGTGCAATATACAGCAGCAGTTACTACCAGGACCGCCAGGGTAGACCGGGGCAATTACTCGTACAAGCATACTAACAAAATACAGCAATACTGTAGTAACGGTATTATGCCGCATTAAAACGGTCTACCCCCAGCAGTATAAATAGGTACCTCATGTGACTACGGCATCCAAGTCCCAACCCAGCGGCAACAGAAACACACTGCCAACAGCCGCTTGCAGTGTTCGACTGCTGTAGCGGCGGGAAGCGCTATGCTGCTGTAGTACAAAGATTTTCCTGTGCGGGCAATATAAGGATGCTGCTGCAACTCGGTGGTAAGGCAAGGCAACACAGGTATACCAGGTACCACAGATACGTACGAGTACGATGATACCGAATACCGTGTAAGGTGCTCGTATATATATAGGATATCGCATAGGGTGTCAAGTCAAGGCGTTGATCACTATTAATAAGAATGGACTGGTATACTGAGGTTACCACGGCTTTGTACAACAAACAACAGTCCGTCCAGGTCCGTACGCTGAAGCAGAAGGATTACAAACGATGCTACTACAGGACTGCTGTAGATTATGGTGCCCATGCTGTTGCTCGGAAAGGTGGCACCCAGGTTTATGCTCTTCCAAGAGCTCATGCTGTTTGACAAGTCCATCATTGGACGCCTTGCCGTCGCCAAAGGCGTTCCCACGGTGACAAACCCACGCGGTACCCCCCCCCTCTCACGACCTTCTTCAGAAAGTGCTTATCCAGCCAAGCCTGCCGATCCCACCACGATTCTTCGGGGCCTTCTGTGGTCCACCTTCGAGCGAGCTCATAGCTCCTTTGTACCGCTCACTACTACTACAGGCGCTGTCACTACGCAGCAGCGCTCTATATATAGGTCGCAGTGCCACCCAGTCGTATTGGAAGGCCTTGTATCAAGCAGGGGGGAGTCCCCTGTTTTCAGTTTTATGTAGTTATTGTTAAGGCGTTGAGGGAGGGGACGGTGTCAGGTCCCCGCCCCCCTGTCGGGAGGGTCGCAGTTGGATAATTTGACGTGATGTGTCGAACAACAAATCTACGGGCCCCCTCGGGAGGAGAGAGAAAATATGGTAGTACGTACCTGACACTATGTACGACTGCCGAATTTGTAGTTTCCTGCCAATATCATCCTGCCTTTCATGTTGCCTGTTTTCGTAAGAGGTGACCTCTACTGCATGGAATATACACCCGGTAGAGTAAATACACTGCAGGCCTGTGGTGCTTAGCATTATTTTCATTGTTGTGCTTCGGTTAACTGCCTATTCGTTTCGTTCTCAGTCTTGCCGTGTTTACGTTGTGTTTGGTTTTCATATATTGTTTCATAATATAATATTCTGTCACACCACGTCACGGGAGCAAACGATACTTCCATAATGTTTAGTTTGTTTGTTTGTTTGTTTGTTTAATTGTTTGTTCGCCTGTTTTTTGTTTCTCTTTTTCGATTTCGATCTCGATACTTACTTCATTTTCCTTTTTCACTCATTATCCGGAATGCTACAGTAGCAGGGTAGGTCGTGTGTCGTATATACCAATGCATATAAACTCTGCTTACATCAAGTGCAACGTAGTATCTCTGTGTCGTGGTTTTGTGACCACATAGCTGGTACTTCCCTATTATTCATTATAAACACAGACACTGGGGGTTGTACGTGTCGACGGTTTGAAATAACGGTGTACGAAGGATAAAAACAACGCACACATACTTCGTGTGGCTAGCAGCCGAACTTAAAGGGGCCCCTTTGGATTAGGAATTTAAGAGCACTGCCGTCTTCCTGTAAATAAAAACAAGCCCGTTTGTTTTTTTCAGGTTGCTATACTATTTATCGTATAGTTTTGCCCTGTCAATACAAGTAGGTTGCCGGAGCCACTAGTACTACGCGAGACAGGCCCTCTGGGCGGAAGCACAAAAGCGACTACTCGACCGCTATTGACTTGCCACTTTCCCCGGCCTTGAGCTAGATATCGCAGCGTATATCAGGAGGTAGACGTAAGAGATACAAAACGTTTGGGTAACCCACCAGACCCCCGTCCAGAGGTCAAAAGCAAAGGGGGTCGGAAAGAAAGGATGTATGGGTAGGATCGCGGACGGGAGCGGGAGGCCTCATCCAATCAAATACTTACCTAAAATAGTCGATAAATGCGTACAATAATACTACAGGAATATTTGGTTATCGTCAACACTATGGTTTCATTGCTTTACATGTTTGTTTTCTCGGTTTGCTTGATGGTTTTGTTCTCGCACCCGCTACGTTGGCCTTTCATATACTCCCCCTTGCTCGAAGATTCCAATAATTAGGCTTTATCTGTCTCACAGACGGTGACCATATACTTTACACCTCTGTAGAGGGGAGGACACTGGGTGCACTGATCGTATCCTTCGGTGGAAATATCCGTTTGAATGAGCAGACAACAACCGAGTCACGTGATGATGGAACTCGAAACCTGGCGCTTGCATGCACTTCAACAGTCACAGCACTAAGTGCACCCGTCTGCGGCGGTGCATTGAGCGTTTGAGTGTTTAGCACGGGTTTTCGTCATTCTTTACACACGGGATTCGAGACACCCTGAGTTATGCGGCAGTGGTTTGTGCGAGAACTGGATGCATGCATTTGCGCGGAACAGGCTTTGTGAGGGAGCAGGACTTTCACTTTTCCGTGCGCGCGGAACGGCATATTAGACATTTCGCGAGACGTGTTAGTGCGGGATCTAGATGTTACATGTACCACGAGATCACGGGAAAATTCCGAGTCCCACACAAAGCCCCGGGATCAATACCGCGGGAACAATCCCGAGGAATTCCCTGCGTGCAACCGTATACACGTACACACCATAACCTAAGCATATTGTATACCTTAAGTGAGAGACAGTGACATCACATAAACTATTCATCATAGCACGTCATGGTCGGCCTTGGTCTGGCCGATGAGAAGACCCACGGCCTGTCCAACTGGTGTTGTAGTGGCCCCCATAGGCCATACGCTTATCGTAGCGGGTTCTGGCTTGAAACGAGTTTGATACACCTGTATTTTTCTATTCGATGTACTATTGTTTTCAATTGTTTTTGCATCATTTTGAGCCACTTCAGAGGCCATACATTAGTTTATTTGTTTTCCGGTGCGGTTACGAAAAGCGTACTACAGTATATAAGCATTCATCTCGTGACAAAAATGTTGATCGATCGTATATCCGTCGCACCAACCATGGTCCCGTCGACGGTGCCACGAACCTTTCAATGGAATTATCGTGACCCATGATGTACCCCACAGCACAGCATTTGTCGCTTATTCTACGTTTCTCGAAGTGGTAGCGTGGAAGTTTAATCTATGGACCATTTCACGAAATCTAGCTATTCCTTGCCGTATGTGCAGGCATTGCCCATCATGTGTAAATTTCAATCAACATACCCATGCATGGTTGGATTGATGGCATACGAGGTAAATGCCATGGTACGTTCTACGAACAGAAATATCCTTATTTTTCTTTGGTTTTTCTGTGTACATGGTTTGGGTCCAAACTGAACCAGGTATACATTTGTTTGGCTGAATGGAACCCTAAAGCAATTTTAGCTGTTAAACGTATACTTCGAAGTATGAAAAACAAAATCTCTGCGCCGCCTTCGCCAGCATTGGGAACTTCGCAGCGGACGTTTACGAGAACAGGACCAACTCAACGCGTGAATGGGGTTCCAGGACACCCACCTAACAAGCGCAGACACTTAACCCATAGAGCGTAGATAGTTCCTGGGAAAGCGCGTGTAGTGTAGCGTATCCCGCATGACAGACGAGACAATGTATGGAAGCGTCTTCCTGCAAATAATTGTTCCTGCAGTAGACCTGGCAATGCCACAGTGTTACCAGCCAGCAACTACACACTCCAATTGAGAGTCCGAGGGGCGTTGTGGTATGACTCGTGATGGTGTTAATATCCGCGGTCGATTAGGCCTCATCGGTTTGCCTCGAGGCGAATCACTCAATATTGTCTTTATAACATGTTTCGGCACGTGCACCAGATTTACGCCCTGTCTGCTTCGTGTTCCGTTTTCTAACCCTAATACATTGCTACAGAAGAGATGCCCTGCAAGTAGTAGTCATCTGTACAGAATGACCAGCGATGCGCAAACGCGTCATGCCGTACCTCCATCGCCCGTAGCGGAGTTGTTCGTAAACGTGGCGTTACCGTCGATGCCCACATCTGATGTTTGTGCATAAATGACACCTGCAGGTACAACGAAGAGATGACAGTGAGAGGGTGGCCGTTTAAAAATCATACTGTAGCTGCAACTACGCTACATGGAAAGAAGCTCCCACATGCAGTATGTATATATTCAACCGAAGAGTGGGAAGAGTATTTAGCAGATGCTACTGCGCCGATACACGGGAACGGAGCTTGGAAGCGAGGGTGCAACGTGAGAGGTAGCCCAATGACACGACCATCATAAGGACATAAACGGCAGTAGTAACATGTCGCCATCGTGATGATGTACTGTTGTGTGGTACTACACATAAGCGACACCGCAGTATAAGGTATTTGAGCCTGATCACTGATCTGGGTGTGTGCTGTATCTTGTATGACACTACAGTACATCAGCGCAATACTCTAGTATGTAGCATACTGGAGTCTCATCCGATGTCTTATGTCTTGTAATCGAAAACCAACGACATCAACAACAACAACAACAATATTAGCAACAACATATTGCAGTGTAATCGACAAGACAATACCGACTACTGTAAACTACCACCGTCTACGATGCACCAGAAACACACGTGAAATACAGCTATACGATATTGTGCCGAGCGAGTTCCTTGCAACAGCTATACTGTCCTTTAGTATATACTTTTTGTCAAATGTGAAGCAAGCCTTATCCAAACCACGTCGTCGAAAGGAATGAGAAATGAGAATTAACGTGCACAGCGATTGGCGTAAATAAAATAAATGGATGTAGGTCAATTTTAATCGGTTATAGGGGTGCCAAGCCGTACACGACACCTTATAGATTTATGTAAACAACATACGGGCATGACGGTGGATCCGGCGGGGCGTTGGAAGGCGGCTGCTGCAAGCGAATATCGCACTATTGGTTTGGTCGAACGTGCGGTCTATCTACACGAGCACGTTTAACGTCGAATATTCACCGAAAACAGAAAACAAGGGCATTTGGCTATGCTTTGATAATGAAACATCCAGGATCCTGGCCCGTGCTACTTTCACAGGTGGGGATGTGGTCTGTTTTCGATAATCGGCGTATACCACGATAATCAGGTACAGGCTTGAGTTGCAATGTCGATATCTCAAGGACTCCGCATTGCCCGTTGTGCCTTTGAGCACAATATTCTAATGTGCACAATGAGTCTATACAGGATACAAGGGGGCATACTGTGTATTTAGTGTATGCCAGTTCAGGCTAAGGTTTATGGTAGAACACGAAAATGTGGACTTGAGCACATGTCACAGGAAAAAAATATGGTTTTAACCATTTTTCAGACAAAGCTGAAAACTTTTAGCCAATTTTGGGGTATGTCAAAAACTGCCTTAATGTAGGCGACCAATAATTAGCTGGAAATGCCAAACCCACAGCTTTCGAATAAATGCATCGCAGAAATTGTAATTATGCAGCCTTGGTAGGTTCTGGACAAGTATACGAGTGAACGTATGCTCAGTGTTGTGATTGCCGAGTGTCCTACAATGGCGAATGAAGAGGGGCCGAACAGGAATAGCGACACTTCATCCTGTTGTACGGTTGTTGTACAAAAAATAGTGTTTTACACTTAGAGGGGCACCAGAAACTGCGTGAATAAAGTCAACGCCAAACTCCGCGTCACTTAAGCTACGACTGAAGGAACGTAAGATCTTTTCGCGGAATCCTCGAAAAACAGTCTTGCAACACAATAATGTAGAGAAAACGCCAAACGCAAGAGTACCTTTTGGCTATTGACCATGCGACATCATGATGAAGTCATAACCAAACATATTGTTTACTTGCGCCTGAACAGTGAAGATACGGCATCCAATTACTGAATGGTGTTTTCGTAACGAATTTGGCACAGCCGGTCTCACTCGGACCTGTGAATCCGTACCAGGCAAGGTTGTGTTGGTCACGGCGGGCGCGCTATTCAAACTTTGCTTCTGCGCCGCCACCCCCCCACCGTTGTCCGCCGTCATCATCGACCATGCTCGAGGGATCGCTTTCTATACATGCAGTATGTTTGGTGTGCTGAACACTCATCCCAGCTCAACGCCGGGTGGGGTAGACCAACTGCTGTACGCACCCATTCTGTAGCATCACAGCTGTGGCCCTACCTAAACTAGTGCGTCCCTAGGGACGCCTTTCCAACCCCGGACTGTATCCGGTGACGAATCGGTTACCCCCACATTTTGGCGTACTGTGTTTTTGGGGATCCTACCACCGCGGTAGCCGGGACAGGATCCAGACACCACTAAATAAAACGGGATGGCATGTGTGGGATCTGACTACCGCGGTGCCACGTTTCTTTGTTATGCTCGTGGCTACAAAGTGGTATCCTATTAGACGGCACTGCTTTGTCCATTATCTCGAATGTAAGTATTATACGCCAGGTTTACAACGCTACCCATGTTTACTAGTAGTTTTGCAAAACTACGAAGAAACAAAAACACTGTACTGCGTCATCTGTATTCTATCATACTTGGGACTCCTTCCGGTCAATTAGGGCGTTTGTACGTCACAAAAATTTGCTGATAACGACCGCTATCATTTTCCCTTGCCAACCAAATCGTCATACCCTATTTCGAAATTTTGGCCTAACCCTCACGAAGTATTCCGAAAGAGCAAAGTTTGGAGATACATATTTGATGGAGCTGAAAAGAGCCAGGTACGTGGTATACTGACAATAGGATATAACATAGTATAGTTTACATTAGAAAGCTCTGCATTTCACGCCAACACGGAATGAAGGCAATGCAGGCACTTCTTCCCAATGTGTAACCCCATGGACGAGCTCTACCGCATATCCAATAAAGTGCTGTACACATAGAACGATGCTAATAACAGGTAGTTCTACGGTTGCGAAGACCCACCAGTCGGGAATAGTTCGCTTCGCCTGAACGTGCTGCGTTTCCCCCCAACTCTATCGTAGCACATAATTTCCCTAACCCTATCGTAGCACACCATTGCCCTAACCCTCGCCTGATTAACATATCACTTGACCGAAAGGGAATGCTTCGGTTGGCCGGCTAAACGCGTAGAACCTGCGAATCGGAGAGGTGCTTGCCCTGCCGTTGCATCGCACCAGTGCCCACAGCAGTGTACCATCGTCGGCGATGCGGGCACGAGTCAGCTGAAACACCCTCTTGGATCACAACCGCTCGTAGCTCTTACTTCGCGGGAAAGGTGTTTCAGGCTGGGCTATGGCCGGGGGCAAGGTCTGCGATGTTGTAATGGTGGATTGCACGTTGGGCTACTAGTAGATAATATAACTCAATATTTCGACTTCGATCGGTTCCGTTGCTTGTGTTTTGCTTTGTTTTACTACTGGGCCGTCAGGGGTTCTTCTGGGAGAGCATTAGTGCGCGCATCAACGAAGTAGCGTGGTAGTGGGGTTATAATAATGACGCTGGCTCGCTGGCTGAGTACCCAAGGGGAGCCGCTTGATTGCTAGATGCGGGCATCGATGCCTGGGCCGGAACACTCTGCTTAAATTCGTTGTGGGTTTCTAGGTGTTTGTTTGTTCCACGTTGGGTGTAAGGGTTTCGTTTCCCACAACGCCTATGCGTTTGTCAACACACGTGCGCACTCTACTCTTCTCATTGCCGCAGCAGCTGGTCTGCCGCAAAAAGCAGGTTGCAGGAAGGTTCCTGTACACTGCTGCGTTGTAGTGCTGTGGTGCGGGTGCGATGCCACCGGACGATTCACTGCAGCGTCTATCAACACGCACGGAAAGGACGACTCAAAAGGCATTTTGGGTATAGTGTACCTCTTGATACCATATAGTACAACGAATCATAGAGCATGGCCACCCAGCCGTCCACAAATAAGTATATGCATACCGAACTGCAGAAATATGTTTCATCCACTACAGATAGGTTGTGTTGTGTACATATTGCTGACGATCATTTACTTTGCAACATCAGAATCGCGTTAAAACTCGGTTTGGTGTCTAATCGCTCTTAGTTTCTTGGTCAGTTTATGTTTTCGTTATCGTACTCTGTTCTTTGGCATTCTACGTGCTTACCTTGCTCGAACTTTTGAACGTTTGTTTTTTCTGTCGTACAGTCTGTCACTTATCTCACTAGCATGAGGGATCAGGACGCATAATGAGCGTAGTGATGTTGTCGTTCTGCAGAAATAACCGGTTGACGCGAAATTTAATACAGGCTAACATTACAATCGAACTTGATAACTGGCGGTTGTATGACATCCTATTGCGATGGGGCGCTTAGAATTTTCGTTTCACCGGGAGTTCAAGGTATCCTCTTCCCGGAATTCGCCATTCCTGATAAACCACAAACGATTGATGCCTGAGAAACCGATAGGTTCGTGTTTGTCTCCACAACATACACAACCAAGTGGGTTGAACACTCGAATGACAAGGCATATGTTTAGTTTAGTCCAGCTGGGGGATCTCAGAGTCGTGCTTCGTGCGCCTAATGCAACTTCCGGAGACCAGAACTTCAGGACAATGATATACGTGGTGCACCTTCCTCACTAAACCTAGTATTATACGAAGTACGAGCAGAATCTACCCACACTGGCTGAAAGTAAGTGCAACGGCTCAGAGAAAGCGTGCTACGAAAGGGGTACAAATTGCACGTTTTGGCTAAAAAAGGTTTCCTAACGACCGGGCACCTTGACCGATAATCGCCGGAATGCGCCTTTTCTTGTTATTTGATTGGTTTTCGGTTTCAGATTAGGTTTACGACCTAGGCCATGGTATTGTTCATCCGGTTGCATCTACGTTTTGACCAAACTCAGGTTCGGGTGGGGTATGAACTCCTGTAGTATAATCAAGATAGTCATGTGGCTTCCCTCATAAACATGTTGGTGCACCTCTGCTATAGCACGTGTGTCGATGCCAAGGGCCTCGTGTCATCTGCATACGCTAAATACAGTGAAAAACACATTTACCCAGATCGATGTATATCGAAAAGCTGGCAGTTAAGCTATGTAAAGTATCTAACATTTTATGGACCCGACTGATAATAGCTCCGGTCTTAGAAGATGTGTAGGCATGACCTCCCAATTTCCTGACCACAAAAAATATTTGTCAAGAGGGATTATATCTGAGAACTACAACTAAATGATGAACATACCCCGCAATGTCAAGACGAGGACACTTTCCTTTACAAACCCTGTTATCAAGGATTCAGCAAGACTTCTTGAGCTTCCGAGAGATATCGTATATCACGCTCAACAACAAGCGAATACATCAAGTAGCCAAGCCCGTACTGCTAGCAGCACCTGGCTGTGTATTCGTGTATCCGCAATCGAAAATCAATTATTACTCACTTCCGAAGTGCTCGAAATTGTATGCCAAAGGGGTGTCGTTGCCGACGTAAACCACAAAAGCAGTTGCACATCTCGCACTTGCGCGTACGTAAATGCGATGACGGGTTTCGTGTCTTACTCAACATTCCGATTTAGTGAAAACATAGCCCGGGATGCTAACCACTGGATGATGTGGGTCTTCGTTTGTACGACAAAACATCTCCGCTGTCGTCGAGCCAGGTCAGGGTTTAACGTAAGCAACTATTGTGATAAGTCGACCACGATGGCGAGTAAAAACAACATAGAGACCCACATCATTTGCTGATATTTTCAAACGCTGTGAACGCGCTCCACATCATGTGGTGTTATATAGAAATACACAAACATAAAGGTAAATGTCATAAACCGAACGGACCCAACCAAACGTTGCCAGTTCGCGGAAGACGGCGAACGAACGCGGATCGTGAGGTTCAAGTGTTGAACCGTCGTAGGAGTGTGAAATTCTATGACACTGACGGTAGTGTGTTAAGCCGTTAGGGATGTAACGATCGAAGGTGTGGGTATACGTTCGACTGTAAACCTGCATTGTCCCCTATATCTGAAGGTTTTCGTGAACTAACTATGAAGCAATGGATCCTGTCAGTTGTACATATATCGTTTTCACAGGTATAGCTCCATTAGTGGGCCGGAACGGAAAGTTCATCTCTCACGGTAGATCTTCGACACCATCCCCAATACGTGTGTCGATGTGCTACACGAGTTTGACCTGACGTTCAATATATATGCTTACGTTTGTCGCGAGAGTTCTCACCTCCCTTAGCCCCAGGTGCTGTGTCGTTCCCTCGCCAGTCCTGCGTCGTGGTGATGACGCCTGCGGCATGTACATACGATGGTGAGTGTCTAAGTATTATACCGACAGACGAACTTAAACTCACGCCGAGTCCATGCACGCACGTTACATTTACCTGTTAGTGCTGTATGCATCGTGCAGAAAGCCCTGCACACCGGTGATCTGTGGCAAATATTGCTTAGAGTGGACTTTATAAGGCGCTTTCCAAGCTCTTCGCGCAGGGGAAATGACATCCTAGTCGGTCTAGCTAGGTTTTTATTGCCGCATCGCAGTGGGCCTACGATATCTCTTTTGAACTTATGACCGAATGCCGACCGAGAACCGCAGTAGACGTATAATCCACTGACAAGGCGACCATCTACGATAACACTGTAGCTATCGATCGTACCACATGGATACAATCCGCAATAAAATCGTCAGTAAGAGGAATGAGACGTGTAGGTAACAGTATCAACGCTGAAACTATGTGGGCTTACTTTCACCTGTAGATAGTGCATACGTTTCTTTGACATCAAGCATTCGTATAACTACTCATCTGCCTACCCACCCATAGCACACCCTTTGAACAATGCCACACGGTGTTGATGTTGACCGCGTTCGCTTAACGAAGCACGTCAGAGACTAAGTCATTTTGATTGTTGGTTGTCGCTTGATTGCATGCCTTAGAGAATAATATCGGACATCGATGTGGTTCGCCAGGCATGCGCCCTCTCTCCCATTTGGACCAAAACGCGTGGAAGCCATCAAACTCGCGAATACGTCAAAGACACCTTCATCCCACGTAGGGTATTAATCACCCCGCCCCATCCCCCAAGTTACGGGTGAGTCTTATGTCTACATGTTTCGGTCAGGTCACTCGGGTCGACTTTTCGACAATGCGTCGTTTGGATCCTGATACAGTTCGTAGCATCCGCTCAGTGACTTTGCTGCATCAGGTTGTGATTTGTTGCAGATGGTATGTTCCTCGTTTCTCAATAGCGGCCTACACCTTGACGCTCGCGTGATGGAGTGGTCGTACGTCAAATGGACAGCCCCCAGCTGCATGCTTGCCGATTATTTCCAGGCCGTTATAGGTCGTCACAAGAACTGACAGCCCGCTCAATTCATGGGGACTTTCACGGCGTCGGATGCGCCACACAGCAGACGTCTGCAGCCAGACACGACTAACCAGGTTGTTGTGTGAACTCGAAATGTCGAGCTTTAGCATATCATACAAATCGTGGTAACGAGGTTTTATTCGCCTCGCCCGACGGAGCCTAGTCTGAGCTAATGAAATAACGGCTGGTACAAAATATCGGATCGTCTCGTGGCGAAGAGTGCAGACCAAAAGTAAGCTGGCGTGCCAAGCGTACGGAACGTTTAACTGTGTTCCCCTGACTTAGTGAACACATATTCACACAAACCGACATGAAGTCCTTCAACCGGCGGGAATAATTTATATTTTAGCGTCCCCTCGTTTTCGGAATATATATTCTAGAATCGGTTAGAGTACACCAATGCAGTCAAGTTTGCCTTGCTTTATGTGTACGTGGTCTAGACTAGACAATTGTTTTTTTTTATTTCATCGAGGGGCTTTGTGATTTCCTTGGTCGCCAACCAGCCGGCAAGGAACCACCACGTTTGTCATTCAATGTTGCCCTCAATGAGATGTACAGGAGAATACTGTAGATCGCTAGTAACAAGAGGTGTGTGGCTCCACGTAGAAAAGAGGAAAAAGTGAAGTCGTACGAGAAAATCAGATGCTGAAGAAAAAGCTTGCCGAACGCAGAAGGGCGGTCCCACGAGCCACAGGAACGATCAGCATACGCGAAATCAAGCTTCAGCTTCGGTGCCGAGTGCTTGAGGGTACCCACGCTCAAAACACCCGTCGGGGGCGGGCCGACATGGTACAATCGCTGTTATTGTTGTGTGCAATTTCTGAGTGTGATGTTTTCATGAAGGAAAGGAGCGAAGTCACACAGCAAGCCAGCACAAACATTGTCTGCACTACGACGGCAACTATATAGACTTGCAGGCCCTAGAGACAAGCAGCTGTAACAAACGACTTGTCTAGTGTTCGGATGCAACGCACATGACAAGGGCCGGCCTCCAACATGATGCATGCGGCTGGCACTGCCATGCAGAGTGCCCTCGCTGCCGACACGGGCTAATTTCTCTGGGGAAATTTCTCACGTTCTGCGGTTACCGAGACTGTGCACAAGGGTCTCTGTGTTTCTTGTTTGTTTCTTGTTTCCATCCCATATATTATCCTCGCCTTCTTATTATTTCACCCTCTTTAGTCTTAGCTCAGATCCGTGGTCACTAAGTAGGCTCTTCCCCTTCCCCCCTACTACGGTACGTGCGTTGCATTTTTATCGCGAGAAGATTTCAACACTTTCTTCCGTCGTTAACTCTCGTCGAAGTGCGCTTACCCACGCTATAATATGTGCTCTCGGCATTTTATGTCAGTCCCGAAACTAAAACTCCATACGGAGAATCGAACCCTCGACCTACAACTTTACAGTTTTCGTGGTTGTCTGCTAGACCACCGGGACGTTTGAAAACCCGTGATTCAATTGAATTGCCAACGTATTTTTCGAAAATACTGAAAAGCGCGTCTTTACAATAAAACTCGTGTAAAAATGCCCCTCCGTCTTAAGCAGTCTTGAGGATTGCTTGCGTATGATTTTCGATGAAGACGGATCTTGGTTGCCATTGACTTCCGGTATTTCCGGGTCCTGTACTCTGGGCAAATGCCCACGCGCATCTACGCGACAACATATTCTTGCCAAGTATTATTTGGTTAGTCTCTGCGCATGACACCTTCACAAAGTAATTATTTTCTCCGGTATTACGCCAGTTGTAACCTCTGGCCACGCCCTGCTGCGCAACAGCGTATTCTTGAGATATCTCCCCTGACTCCAATATCGTTAGTCTCGTATGTATGTGTATTCTGTCTTCACATCATATCGCATAATTCAGCTCATATGCAACGAAATATCACCTACTTACTGTCGGTGCTGGTTTACAGTTGCCACAACAATACAACTCGTGCGGTTTTACAATGCTAGACAGACAAGTTATAAGCAACTATACATGAATGGCGAATATAACGTGTAAACAATAACACAACACAAGTGTAACAATAACATGTATTTTACAACAAACACTACACAATAGAACGGGGGAAGACGACTACAAGAAACACCAAAAACATGTAACATTCCGATATGCATGATAACGAACTGCTATGCAAACGATCAATTGCCTGGGAAACATCAGGACAAACCAAAAGGGGATGGCGGGGAGACGGTAACAGTTTAAAAAGAAGACAAACAGGACAATATTGAAAACAACTACGATATGGTTCAAGCATAGCACTCAAACCTTTGTCAGCCACAACAACTCTGATGCCACGAATTTGTTATCACACTCACCGCCAGGAACAGTGGAAGTGTGTGACTTATAATAGCTGTTTTGTTTTTTCGAGAACGTAGGACGTGCGCTACCGCCGAAACTGTGTCCCGACCAATCACAGGCCTTCAACGAGGGCTGTAATAGTCAGGCGCTTTCGTGAAAATAGTCATATTTGCTTTTTCATTTTGTTTTTTTGGTCCAAGAGATGTTGGTACAAATATTCACTCAAATCTTCGAAACATTTGACCCGTACGATCAACATTACTTGAAGCTAAATGCCAAAACCACAACGTCGAATTATCTCTATAATAACAAACTGCAGATTATTCTTATATCGGTTCCCGATCCCTAATAATCTTTCTCAATCAAATATACACTGAAACTTAGTAAAGTTGCGAACCGATGCCCGAATTAGCACGTTTTGCCGCACGAAGGTCGAGCTTGACACTATATTATTAATCATGTATCCGCACTGAACCTTTGCGCATGTGTTCTAGATGACCCTGCCGAAACTCGTCTTTGTTTTGTTTCGTCTCAGTCAATTCCGGACCTCTTAAAACCCAAATTTCCCAAAAACCAAATAACAAACAAACACGGCGGGTAACACTAAAACAAAGCAAGTGTTCAGCATCGGCAGCGACATAATTGCCAACTTTTAGGTTCCATCTGAACCACGGCTGGACCTTTGGCTACAGAGAAATTTATGGGTGATATGCTTGAACCAGCGTGTATTACTAAGGAGTATTGAAGACAACACTAGCCTTGGCTTTCGGTTCCCTCTGAATAGTGTAGCCGAGAAGATTGCCCAACGATCTGTCATATGCGCCTTAGTCTCGTTGTAAGCGGGGTCAAGTGTTCACACTGCTGATGCCGCATCCCACCGAGGAAAAACAACAACACAACATTAAACAAAGTAGTAACTGGCATTTTGCTTTAGGCGGGTAATTTCTATTCGTAACCTACGATTAACAGGGGTCCATAAACGTTTTTCGTGTGCCCGCGACTAAAGCGAAAGGACGAGACTGGGGTCATTGTCACGCAACTTAGTTAATGGAAGCAAATAATCGCGGACGAAATGCTTACTGAGCGCCTAGACTGATACTGTTGTTAAAATACAATGTATACCAGGTTGATATCCCACCTGAATTCTGAATTTGAACGATCACGCAGGTTCCCTGACTAGCTCACCTTGGGCCAAGTTTCCGCTGAAATAGGTTTTCCCGTCAACTCGGATAGTTGACTCTTCAGCATAGATGGCACCTGCGAGTAGTATGATAGTATTGATGGCACGCCCCTATCAAACACGAGAACGTGAGGACGGCTGCATATATGGGTTAAAAAGCTTATCGCCCCAATTTCTGTAAGCACTGGAATGCCACATTGTTTTTGGAACCAAAATGAGCTATTAATATGTAGCATTTGGCAGTAACTGAATCGAAGAGTGTTCTTGAAGCAAGGTTCTGCGTCGATTTTGATTCAGCCCGCGATGGGTTCCACCAGTTGGTACCTTATTTGGTGTGATTGCGTCACCTAGCTCGCCCCTGCCGGTACTGGTGGGGGTGGCCTCGGCCGTGCTTCAAGATGTCCCGGGGTAGGTGCTGTTTTCGTATTTTGTTTTGCAGAAAACATTATTTATCTCATGTGTCCATTGTATGTGATAGCACCTATACTGTAGGTATGCTACAGGCGTATGCTCTGGTAGACCTGTTCAGTGCGTTGTTTACGCCACCCGGGCTACAGGCTCTGAACCTCGCTAAAATGAGATAAATACATATTTCGTTGTCGCGGAGAACTATAACAGTGTGATATGATAGTATAGTAAACTACAATGCAAATAGTCCCATGCCGGTGCATGTCGCGAAAACAAAAGGGAAAAACTCAAGATTTCCCAGAAATGTGGTCAGTCGGCAGAGTGGCTCTGACCATCCAAAATTGTACAACGGTAGCATTCAAAACCCCCCCCCCCCCCCGTAGCCCTCGCCTACAATGTTTTCATATAGCACTAAATATGTAAGACATTGGGTGGTTCAGAAGATAGCATTATTTCCTTGTGATTTACCGAACAATTTTCCATATACCGGGAAGGCCTCATGCTTGTCTTTTCTTGTTTTGTGTGTGCCGTTGCTTTCCCCGTTTGTGTTTTGTTTGGCATGACGAAGGTTTGATGTGCTTCGTTTTGTTGTTGACAGCAAAGCTGTTTAATCCCGTTGTATCATATCGTATCGCGCGAGCAGGTATGCTGCAGGTATCCAAACAACACCTTCTCCACAAATTAGTACCTGGCCGTGTGGTTGCTGGGGCTGCCCGTACAAGTGCAAATTAATTACGACACTACTAATTAGCCTCGACAGACCAAACGGCGAATGAGAGAGAGCTATATAGATGAGAGCGATACAAGATGGCAAGTATTCGATACAGGTTATGGTCAGCATTCACATCACTTTGTGGACAACTACGTGAACCTATGTTGTGCCTTTTGTCTTACACGTTTGTCCCGCATGGCAAATCATGTGCCGGATGGCACTAGGTATTGGTTCACCGAACCCGATATCAGCGCGTGTTTTGTTTCACTCACGTCTAGTATGAATGCACTGCACGACGTACCCCTTCGCAGTACCGTCGCATCTCGGTGCTTTCGGGCACACGCGGAGGCAAGGAGGGAGTGAGCCGGCCTCTGCGAAGCTTCCGTCATGTATCATGATTGTGACACACGTTATCTTGGAGCCCCAACAAGGACTTTACCGAATGTGTGTTGTTCCCCCAGGTATACTTACAGTAGGTTTTACTTCTGGGGGATGTTTGGGTCTCGGTGAGTCTCATACTGCTTCAGGTCATAATACCAACAAATCAGTTCACTGTTTTGCAGGGGCAAATAGATCACGTGTGCAAACGTTCAGAGTCTACATACTTGGAACACCGTGGATTTGGATATTTGTGCAGTGCGAGTGTAAACACTACGGCGTTACCTCGAAATATACTAGTTTATGAGTAAGATCCACTTTGGGTATTGATATACCTTGAGTTTGGTCCTGCGCAGTCTATTATTCCCATATTTGGGCGAAATATTCCAAAGACATGCCGTGAAGCACCTGGAACCGGTTCGCCCGAAAACAACAAATGACTTCAAACATAGTTCGACTAGACACATAGTTGCCTCCGACACAAACGCCTCACTCTTGCTGATATTTCGCAAGGCGTGTGGTTGGTGGGACTACGTTTTCGGCGCTTGCGCCAATGCTAGGTCCTTTAACGAAACAAAAGTGACTACCCTTTTCCGTTATTCATCGCACCCAGTTTAGTAATAACAAAACCCAAAATGAGTAGGTATTGCAAGATGCATTCGTGGTGGACGAGGTGTAGAGCGACAAGCTTACGCTTGAACCAGCTTGTATCTTGCTCGCGTTTCGATACTTTTGGCCGTCTCGAATCGTGTCTGGTGCTGCATCTACAACCCTACAGTTGGTTAAAGATCCCAAGTTGGCTTATTCCAGAGGAAACGGTTGTCCTGGACGCGCAGGTAGGAACAACGTATGCCCGGAAACGTTTTTTTCTTCAGATGCGTGGAACGGGGAGGGCGATCAATGAAAGAGTTGTGAGTAGGAATTTTTTCGGGGCCCACAAGAAATAAAACAGACAACACGTGGTTGGTTGGTAGATACCGTTAGCTTGTGTCTATATCGGCGATATGGGTGAGAGTAGAGCTTGCGGGATCGACACGTGGATATCTGCTCGAGTGAAATATGTCCAGTGGATTCCTGCAAACCAAACCAGAACGCAGGAAAGTCGGGGATGCTGTTAGGAACGTGAGCAGCCATTAGACAATGGCTGGGGTGGCCTACCATGCCAGACATTCGTGGCTCGTTTTTTCCACCATTTCACATGGACGCACGTCAGATGCCCCTCTTCCGGCTTTTTCTAAACAAACATCAATTGCAATACGTTTATTGCGATGCTCACGAGAGGGTTCGTAACATCACCTTGATCGTAAAGCGGGCGATAAAACAAACAACGTATACAAAAACTCCAATAAGAAACTCTAACCAAATGTAACACTGCACACGGACGCCACAAACGCAACTCATTCTGTACTGCCTTGCGAGGCAATTTCGGTGCTACATTGGCTTCCCCCTGTTTCCCAAAAATAGTACTTCCGGGGGCGGGTACTTCGCTTGTTGCGTGAGGCATACTACCCACCTCGTATGGGGCGGCCTAGGTCGCCTTGTCTGATAAGCAATGCTAGTACAGGCCAGTGGCCAGTACATAAGTTGTCATCATGTTAGCTGTATGTGTGTATGCGGGTGCCACGCTGCCGCCTTACTACCTCACCCCCCCTTTAATGTATATATGTTCTTGCGTTATCTACGGTCGAGCATGGGTTCGTCTGGTAGAGCGCATGCCAACCTAGTCAGTACGTGGACGGGGGGTGTACTCATGTCGTGCACGGCCGTAGTCATATGACCATAGACCCTCGCATCCCTACAATGCCAGGACGGAGCACGTTGGGTTTTCACCAACCAGGCAGACATTGCTTGCACCAAGCGCGAAGCGCCGTGAGGTATTGGGCGAGTCACTGGAGGGTGAGCTGCATCCTGCTAAGAACCGCCTTTGAGGCGGACTTGCACATGGACGACAGCTTCAATGAGTTAATTTAATTTCTGGTGTGGCCACTTCCGGAGACAGCAATGGGTTTTACTATGTAACTGCCTCGCGGATGCCTTACCATATTAACACTACGTGATACGACCATTCCCCTTGTGCGGAGCAAAGGTTCTCCACCCCGCACAAATGATCTACTCGACCGCCAGCTTTGGTGACCGCCAAAAACAAACAAGAAAAAAAACGGCACCCTGGTTGTCTAGCTCACGCAGCGAGTGGCGTGTTTTACAGCGTCGTTTTTAACCGACGCCAACCCAACCGCAGGAGCTTAGTACGTGGATGGGGGAGGTCCTTTTCTCAGCAACATTCACGAAACTGTGAATGATTTCAGCGTGGGCGATACAATAGGTTATGACAAAGAAACTACAATATAATGTACGATTTATGCACATACGAGGTGCGGGAGGGGGATGAGACCGCCGAGGGTCCGTAGGCTCGCGAATGGTGTAATCAAATTAGTTGTGGGGAACGCCCGTGTTTCGAGTCCCTATGGATGTCCTAAGTGTGTTCCATCGCACGTGTGGCGGTATTTGCGGAACGGTAGTAAAGGAAAATCTGTTCGACCACCCGTTTCATGTTTACGAAATCAGAGGAGGCGGAGTAATTCCGCGTACAGTCAATGGCTGGTTGCGAAAATCTGACATTTATAATCCAGCAGCGTCGCCTTTTTAGCCGTGAAGCGTGATGAGCCGACGCATCCAGTCCAAGACTGGATGTGAAAAGCTGTCATTGATAGTTTAGCAGCTTCGCCTCGTGGCCGTCAGTCGTGATGAACGGGCATTCACCGAGAAACATTTGTCGTTACCTGGTGTGGGCGTGCGAATCCTGTGACTCCTAAGTCAAGAACGAAGCAGCTGAATCTCGTTGAGTCAAACAGTCAGTGGTATTACGCGGTACATTCAAGACAAACGGTTAGCCTGTTTATTTCTCTTGTGATCGTGAGATACGGCCGAGCAGCAACCATCGACTTAGATGATCTGCCGGCAGACGAAGCGGGGCAACTGCCCCCTGCCCCCCTACGGAAGCACCGCGCCCACGGGCGCAGGAGGCCAGAGAAAGTAACAGTTTCCACTCGAGTTCGAGTCCGCGATAGTATCTCTGTCGACAATCAATCGTTGTCGGGGACGCGGAGGGGCACTCGGACCATCGTTAGTAAACCCATCCAAGCATAACGATTGCTGAGGTCCCACGTAACGGCGGGATAATATCACGCCCTCGTGGCATCCGGAGAGGAACGTGTTGAGGCTGCATTATGTCGCGGTTTCATAAAGTGAACTGATGTGGCCTCGCATATGTGTGATCGCGCGAAGGAACAAAATCGTTCGCGGCCGATGCGGTCGTGATTTACCGCTTGCAAGGCCTGAGGCGGCGGGACATTGACATTAAGGCCCGCGCCACACAACTCCTGAAGATTATGTGCGATGGCAACAGGCCGGCAAGGTAAAGGTACGTTTTCAACAGGGCAGGCGGGTAGAATGTACCGTATCAGAGGCATACATGTGCGGATACGCAGCGAGGTTGGCGGTTCTTGGTCATCATTTGAGACAGACGATGGGCAGACGTTGGTGCCGTTTTCCATATGTGAGAGTCCATGCCACGCTAGTGAGGTATTCCTAGCGACGTCCACGCTATCTTCGTACGGGTACGTGAAATACGCGATCGCCATGAGAATGGGAGGTTTAAGGCCGAGTGGTACAAGTTTCACGGGTAGTATCTAACATGTACCAGTAGGGTGGCATGCAAGCTAGACGTCGTGGGCGCGGGAAATTATATACGCCAGAAGAAACACCGGTAACGAAGAGAAACCGGCAACAAGTGTGAGGCAAGTTGACTGTAAGTTACCAAACATTGGGGTGGGCCGAATGGTTCTGTGGCGCTGAGACCTTTAGAGACTTGGTAATCCAGACGTTGGCGGCGGTGGCAGTTTGCAACCTCTCTGGTATCAAATTAGGGCGAGATATACGGTAATAATGGCGGTCGATGTAAAAAGGAAGGCGCATGAGGTGGCGACATATGTACCTGGCCAAGAAGAGACATTTGTCTGTATCACGACTCAGGAAACCGAAATGGCAACGCACCTCGAGAGATTCCCACTCACGAAAAGGTTTGTCACTAGACGATGTCACTGCCACAACAAACGTTTAAAATGCCCGAAAAACCGTGCAATATTGGCGACGAGAATGTGACATGTTTGTCGGGCGGATCTGGGTTATAGTACAATATCGGGGATTGAAACTAGGACACTCACTCGCGGGGAATGAGTCGCGTTCAGGTCAGCAATACATAGTCTCTGGATTGGTCTGTCAAGCCAGGCGTTTACGCCGCCAGTACTTTACCACCCGAAATGTATCCCATTTTGTTTTCAAAATGATGTTGATTCGTTCGGGCGTGGAGCTTGGGTTTAGAGTGGACGGCATTGGCCACCTGGTGTAACAACGTAGAAGTAGGGGGGCAACAGCAGCTCCCTTTTGAACGCCTTGCAGAAACACAGGACTAGTGACAATTCGAAAGATAAACAATCGAGCACGCAGACACCCATGAAAAAACTTAGTTACAGAGATATTTGTTCGGAGATCATGTAAGAACAACAAGAGCCAAACCTGGCATAGCAATATGGGCAAACATTGTATACCCACTTTACGGGGCACAACATAGGGACGGCAGAAATTGGGCAAAATACAAATAACGTTTGTCGTTTATCTTGGTACGATGGAGGCGACGTCTCGAAAAGCGCCTTTTTCCAGTCGGTTTCATGTCAGTAGAACATGCTTAAGATTATACAGGGGCAACGACAATGGAATCGCCGGGTTTTCGTTTGATTTTCTTCGAATTCAATTTGGGACGTTTCTCAAAACCTTAAAATCCAAGGGTTTTGCGGCTGACGCCGCCCGACCAACAAATCGAAACCATAACATTGACAACGATGCTATATATAGCGATATCAATGGCCGGTAGCTGATTAAGCCACAAGAGTAGAGTATCCTGACGCTTTGCATTGCGAGGGTAGTTTCTCGGCGAAGTTGAAAAACACAAACACCTCAAAGAAACTTGGCTGTCAGTAGGCAAAACCCACGATCGTCGAGAAGACAACTCGCCAAGAAACGCAAACCTCAAACGGATATACGAGTACGGCGGTACCCAAGCCGCCAAACCTCCACTCCGCATTATATCGCCATAAAACTTCGCAGACCAGTATACCTCAACTATAAAACCCCTCGGGAGAACGACATAGCTCTAAGAGTACACGATAATTAAAATGCCCCACGAAGTCAACGCACTTCTGGCCCTCTGTTTTAATGAAAATATCAAAGCCCACGATACTCAACGCAGATTGAAATTCCCACGGAGCCAACACTGCCCGGAGTACACAACGACTTAATACAAGAACGGTGGGAATGAGGAGCGTGACAGACGCCTTCAAGTGGTCAAACTCCTAACTGCATTAAGCTACTGCGTTGGCGGCTCTTCTCTTTTTGCTGTGTTCCTGCAATTAATTGTCATTGATGGGATCGTTTTTATTCTAAGCGATTTGGGTCAGCACATAAACCTTTTTTTACTGACCGGCAGGTAATTGATGGGTGTGCGTGGTGGGTGAGAGATTTACTGGGTTGGTCGGTTGGTCCCTCGGCTGGTAGTCCCACAATCACCAACACCACCCACCAACATTTACTGTTAATTAAGCGATGCGTGTCAGCGCAAAAACCTTGTACGAGTACAGAGAAACATGTACCAGTAAACAAATACATCTGAATCATTTCATAATTCGTTTTTGTTGTATGATCTTTTTGCTCGTATTTTGTAAAATCTGTATCAGGTATCAGGTCGGTTGGTCCCTGGGCTGGTAGTCCTACAATCACCAACACCACCCACCAACATTTATTGTTAAGCGATGCGTGTCAGCGCAAAAACCTTGTACAGAGAAAAATGCAAACTAAGAAATCTGAATCATTTCAGAATTCGTTTTTATTTGTATTGTCTTTTTGCTCGTATTTCGTAAAATCTGTATCATTTCAGAAATCGTGTTTTATTGTCTTTTTGTTTTCTGCATCAGCAGCAGCAGCAGATAAGAAATGGGATGGACAAAAAAAAACAAAATGCTGCTGCTGCTGAACGAGTGCGTACCAGGAACCACCACCAAACCACGGGACGAAGCCACCACCAACCACCACCAGCCACTACGAGCAACAACAACTTCTGGTGCTCCTGCGGCTCGTGGGGCAGGGGTGGTGGCGGTGGTGGTGATGGTCGTCGTTGTGGTGTTTGCTGGTGATGGTGGTGTGTGTGCTGGTTGCTTTTGTAGTTGTGTGCGATGATGGTCTTCCTCTTCTCGTCCGATCATCACCGTTGTTGCTCTACTGCCGAGAAATGTGGTCTTCAGTTTCAACCCTTGACAGCCTTGACATGCCGTGACTGTCACCAAACAACTAGTTTTTAGTGTGGAACACGCCACCCTACACCCTTGACAGCGCATGTTTTGCCTTGCTTGACATGTCTCCTCATCGTTGCTATATACTACTGCTAGTTTGCTCTACTGCCGAGAAATCCCAGTGACACAATTTGGTGCTGGCAACAGTTTAGGGCAGTCACTACCGCCTAGCTCTCCGATCTCGGCACGGCTTTCGACACGAATAGCACAGGACGGTCGGCACAAATAGCGGGCCTCTATCAGTCCCGAGCGTGTCTGAATCGGTTCAGTGTACGCGTCGCGCGCCAAAAAAAAGCAAAGCGAACGAAGTGCGAAGTGCGAAGTGCGAGGGACAAACCTCAATATTAAGGATTCTTTAAATAAAGCCACGCTGCGGCAGCTTTCAGAACTGTTTTTTGTCCGTTTGTGTCCGTTCGCGACCAGGGGGGTACACCCCCACGGGCACATACCCAACCATTATGAAGAGCATCTATTGATGCTTCGAAGGGCTAGCGCCCTTCTCAGCATCAAATATCTCCTCATTATTAACTATCCCGTACTAAAACATACCTGGTATGAAGTCCTGCTGAAGAAAATAATACACAGCGGCGCAACAATACCGTATAACCTAATAGCGCACCCTTGCCCTGCTACCGGACGCAGTATCTGAGATACATTGTCGGAGGGCCAAATGAGTCATGAGAACAACCCAAAACCCAAGCACCCACTAAGGGTAAACCCGGTTACGTTGTGATACCACAACAATGTGGATCTCATTATAGTGGAAAGGCACGTATATATACATAACATACGTAGATGATTGAATATTAATAGTCTACACCAATATTGATCGTATTTTAGTGCAAATGTCATATACATACAATATACAAGGCTTTCCTTTGGAGTGGTTGTAAGATGGGAGTTTCTTCTTGAATGAACACAATTTACTTGTAGTTGGGTTTGGACTAGTCCGCCAAAGATTGCAGTTGTTTGGGGGATTAGTGTGGCCACAATGAGTATATTTACAGTGCATTCGAGTACATTAACATATAGCCTACTCGTACATCAAACCGTCCAAATACGGGTGACGCAAGAAAAGCAGAGTAGTAAGGTTGTGCCCCCCCCCCGTACGCAGTACCTCAGCAGTAACAGAGCAGTAGCAAACAATACAGAGCGGCAACCTATATACTGCGGTCTATGCAGGTCCCCAGGGACGAGTCGACAATATATACCTGCTTTTTTCAACAGATCAGAAAACACAACGAAGACACTCTGCCCTCGTACATAGGTGTACGTATTAATATGCAGGATACTCGTACCTCAGAACGTACTTCGTTCGGGTACGACTTGTTTACTTTCTAGAGGCAATATTTTACAGAGGATTTTCTAGGAAGTTCCTGAAAAAAGTGTCCCTCTTGCGCGGACGGGAAGTGCAAAAAACAGCAATCTATTCCAGCTGGGTGCACAAATCGTTCTTCCGATATCCTTCTTGGAATATTGGAAGAGTCGATATGTATGATGTCAAGTGAGAAACAAATAGGTTTAGTGTTTTACATGTGGTACTTGGCGGTTGAACAAAGCAGCAGCAGCTACTGTACGTACAGACAAAGACACTCGTCCAACAGCACATGGGAGCAGCAGCAGCAGTAGCACGCAGCAGCAGGCACAGGGAGAGCAGAGCACCAGAGCAGGACCTTGCTCCTTGCCCCCATGTTCTTGTTTTCCTGTGACATTCTGTGTTGCGTTGATTTACTTGAAAGTTAGCATACGTCTTGCTGTATGTCTGTCATTACTTACAAAAAACGTAAGTAGTAGGTGCCGCGTTCGCACGTCAAGGCAGATACTGACACATAGCCAGCAGAAGAACAGTAGCAGTAGTAGCAGCAGGCAGGCGGGCAGGTAGAAGAGCAGACCAGAGCAGGACCTTTCCTCTTTCCCCCGTGTTCTTGCCTGTTGTCGTGATTTCTGCCTGCATTGTCGTCCAAAGCTCAGTGTCGCCGTTGCGACTACCAGTCAGTCGTGCTGCTGTCAGCCAAAAGTGAAAAGTGGCGAAGCTATGTCAACTACTCACAGTTGTCGTATGTTTTCAAACCTTCAAACAAGCTACCTGGTACAGCAGTACTTCGAAGAGTTGTCTTTCAAAAGTTGGGCCGTTCGTCACAAAGAAGAGCTGTCATACAGTCCACTCACAACTAACGACCGACCCAGGTATACGTACATGTCATGTTATGTATACCTGGTACAGATGGTTGAACACTGTAGCCTATACGAATACGGGGTGTATACTTATCGGAGTACATACGTACAGCCGCTATAGGTGCATTACTGAAGTTTCGCATCGAAGGAAGGTTACACAGATGCTCCGAGTATACTCGATACTCGGAGTATACTCGGACTCGGAGTATCGCGAGTATACTCAATACTCCGAGTAGTATACCTGGTACAGATGGTTGAACACTGTAGCCTATACGAATACGGGGTATACACTTATCGGAGTACATACGTACAGCTGCTGTAGGTGCCTTACTGAAGTTTCGCATCGAAGGAAGGTTACACAGATGTTCCGAGTATACTCGATACTCGGAGTATACTCGGACTCGGAGTATCGCGAGTATACTCGGAGTATCGTGTATTTTCGTACTCCGAGTACTGAGAGTATTAGAGTACTGGTGGCCTAAACACTCGGAGAACTTGGAGTATGAGCAGTACTGCAGGCCCAAATACTCCGGGTACTGGGAGTATGAGCAGTACTTATACTCGAGTACAAGCAGTACTCGGAGTAAAAACATCTAAATTACTCGAAGTACTCCGAGCATCGAGAGTATCGGACACCGAAATACTGCGAGTAAACATAGTACCTGAAGTATTTTTTCTCGAAAATACTCTAATTATACCCCAAGGTAATGGGAGCATCTGTGAATTTTGAAATGCGATAAACGCCAGTCACATTCTCCCAGAACCTTGGAGGAATGACGGCCGAATTTTAAAATAGTGCAAAGATGCTCCTAACGTACTTCACACTCCGAGTATACTCCGACGATCGAGTACATTTCGTACTCCGAGTTCTTAGAGTATTAGAGTACTGAATACTCGGAGTACTTGGAGTATGAGCAGTACTGAAGCCCCAAATGCTCAGAGAAAAAGGAAACCCGCAGTATCGGACCCCGAAATACTCCGAGTACAAGCAGTATCGAGAGTGTTCACCGTCGAAATACTCCGAGTACGAGCAGTATCCCGGAGTATCGAACCCCGAAATAAACCGAGTACACGAAGTATCTGAAGTATTTTATCTCCAATACTCCTTACTTTACTCCAAGGTACTCGGAGCATCTCTGGAAGGTTATTATGCACCTATCCGACAACAAAACAATAGGCAGTCATGACATTAGGAAACACGTTCCGAGAAATTGGCAGTGGGATATTGATACGAAGAGCTCTCACGTTGTTCGAGCAAACGGCTCTGGTGAATCGAGCAAATGGCTCTGCCGACCAATATGAAAATAGCGGAAATACTTCTGATTCCAAAGATAACTGATAAGAAGGTTACAGAAAACATAAGTTGGCTTAACCGGCCCAATGAACAGAACAGACCAATCCTTGACGACTCATGCGTATTGACGTTTAGGACTACCGCCCATAAATGGTACTGGGGTCGAGAATATTAACGTTCTTCGAAGTAACGTTTGGGGTGAGATGTTGAGCTCCTTCCCTCATGCGAGGAGCTCGGAAAAAAGGGAACCATCCCTACCGTGACGTTGATCTAACTCTACGGACCAAATTCACGCAGCTACCCTTAACAAGCTTTACGACAGAAACAAACGGATCACACCAAAGAGTTGGTGGTGGTTGGAGGCGTGCTACGATAGAAGTGGCACATTTTGGATGCGTTTTTTTCTGAATGGCCAATTAAAAGCTCCGTAACCCGAAACTCGTTCGAATACCATTCGGTTTTGGAATGTATATATTTTGTATCTGGGCCATGGGTTGGTTCATCGAGTTGCACGTCTGGCGAGGCATTGGGCTCAAGTGAGGAGACGCAGAAAATTGTGCATCTCTAGCGTAGCATTCTTGGTTGTATTATTTCGGTGATTATTTTATTTTACTACTGTATATAGCTCGTTGAATATTGGAGAAACAACTAAATCCAGGGTCAATCTGGTTTTCGAAAAGATATCGTTTAAAGGAACTTCAACTGGAGCCATCGTATGGCTTCTTTAGAGCATTCTTGCTTGATGGGCCTATATGAAGGTTCATATCATTGTATGGTAGAGGAGATGCCCCCCCCCTCCGCTACTGCGATGACGCCAGTAGGCTGACATGGTGCCTCCGCGCCGTTCTTCATATTCGACTTGCGAACCACTGTTTATTTGTTCGCGTGGACTCAAGGGCGCACAACGAATAGAGAAAATGACACCACACTCCTAGGGAGGTAAGAATGGTAAACAAACCGGATCGCTGTGATCAAAGGACGAAATGAGCGAGAACCTTTTGTTTTTCGTTTTTTGTTCTTTTTTTTTCACTTGGTTATAGAGACCCCACCCACTTGTTTTCACTGGTGGGGGAGGAGGGGGGGGGGGAGGACGGAGGGGGGGTCATTAAAACAAAATGACTCATTGTTGCCTGGGATTACAACGGTCCGGGTTTTCCCTCCAATATAGGGGGGAGGGGGGTAGTGGGGTGTCTGGGATTCAGATCCGCGCGCACCCTTGGTGAACTCGGCAACAAACACTCCCAAGGCGGTGCATATTACTAAATCAAAAGACCCTAAATGACACACGCTACGATGGAGGTGCACCATGTTTCTTCTGAGCTCCTCACTTAAGGAGCGCCATACCTCACCCGAAAACATGGCCTTGGAGGAAAATAAAAGTGCTGCCGGATGAGAAATATCATGACCGAAGTATTATCTCAACCATATTTCGTCACAAAAATGGAATTCCGACGGATTTGGGTTACGGAGCCCGATCGTTCAGGAAACGATTCAGCCAAAAAGTGCTACCTCTACCGTAGCACACGTCAAATGTCAACACGGCCTGGAAATAGAGTAGTCTGTCGGTCGAGTTACTTTTGGAAGTTGAACTAAAAACACCAATACTCTGCGTGTGAGATTATAAGGCCATCACTGTCGTATGATATATGGAAGATCATTGCATCTATTTAGGTTTGGAGTGGCTGGAATATTATCTTGGGTATATCTCTATACCTGGTATTATCTACTCTATTCGGACTCGTGCTACGGTAGGGGGGTCATGTATTGGTGCTTGTTTTTCACCTGCACAGAGCCACTCGGCCGAGTGTCTGCTTTACTGTGTTGTACTCGTAACATTTGTTTGTTTTTTGTTGTTGTTCTATATGCACCGCCAATGGAGGTTTTGTTACGTAATGAAAACAAATAATGCTTAGCTGAAATGTTCAGTTAGATTCGGAGCCACTCGTCCGAGTGGCCAAAACCCGTTAGTGAAAATGTGGGTACCCCCCCTATCGTAGCACCAGTCTTCGGCGGATGTTCCGTTGGCCGATACTCCCATATCATTGTGGTACAATGCGCACCAATGCCATATATGTGAGTTCTCTTGTGTGGAGACTTGGGCAGCGTTGCCTACCTGAGCACTTCCTTTACTTCGTTTCAACTTCCTTTTTGTCTTCTATTTTCTCCCTTTGGGACACTTCATGCTTCCCTCTCCTCTTCGGAGGTGACAATAATAATACACACTTTCATCTATCTTCCCACGGCCTCATGGCACCTCGACTGTCTACCCACCGCTCTGCGTGAGCAAGGCACTGCGCCGAGCACCTCTGCACCGGGTTTAACCAACATACTAGTATAAGGATCGACCTTGATGCCTGGTACCGAGGGAAAGCCGGCGAGCGTCTAGCTTTTATGCGCCATTGGTCTACCCTCCTCGCAGCACTCTGCATAGAGGAACACCACAAAGCTAAGCATTTAGTACGCGGTCAACGCTATTTCTCTGAAATGCACTCCAGGAGCATATACCAAGCCAAACTGCAAAGGTGAGTCTAGGAGGAATGCAAGACCAGCGAGAAACTTACCCTAACCCTAACCCTAACCCTAACCCGACATCAGCCATCCAGGAGTGGAGGCAAGAGCAGACAGGGAAGGAGCGCTAGCCAGGAGAGTGGCGCACTGCCATCGAGCCAAGACCCCCTTTTGTGACAGGCTGAATGGACGAGTGAGATATCGGATTAGATTGTCAAGCTACCAATCGAATCTTAGCATGTGGCCTGTGATCGTCAGAAGGGGAAGCAATACGGGAAAGCACACACCAGCATCACCAACTGCACGGTATTATTTGTGGTGGAGCAGAGCAGGGAGGACGAAAGGGGTTGGCCGAGCAACTGGTGGTGTGTTTGGCTTCTTCTTGGGGTCGGCACCGGAGCACGGCGGACACCACCGTCAGCGACTCCGAGGAGACGAGTTTTGTTTTTAGAATGAGCCTTTTTATTATGGACGTACGATAGCTGTTAGACGGTTGAAGACTTTGTCTCTTTTTCAGCTATGCATTGTCCTCAACGTACTTGTAGGGTGTTTGTTTTGAGTTACGTACTGCTGTGTCTTTTGTACCGATTAATGTTGATGATGGACGTGCACTGGTAGCAATGTCTTTGAATTCAGATACTGTCCCCATCTGAAAGGTATGGATGCCATGCCCCCCCCCCCTTCCCCCCCCTTTTTCCTATGAGATGTCTGAGATATAGGCAAGGCACGCGAGCAGGGGGCAGGTGGGATACTAATGCTCGCGCTCACGTCCTTATCTCTGAGCAGTACTGCCTGGTATACACTATACTAAAAGCAACTGATTATTCTCCAGGGAGTATAATACGTACAAGAGGGTAGACCAAAACATTACTTAGTATTTAATTCCAGTGAAACTATTTTAGTTGTGTGTAATACGGACTGCCTGATGTCAGTCCCACATGCAGTGTTACGTAGGACTTTTCATTCTCGAAGCTTCGGCTGGATGAAATACTACTGTGTGTAACCTCCGCTGTTGAGCACATGTGGTATTTAATTGAGCGCAGGGAATTTTGGGTAACAATATTGCTCGCAGTTGTTTAGTTCGTATGGGTATTAAAAGTTCAGGTTGTTTGGTATTTCGTTATGATGCAAGGAAGATTTGTGGGGGTTTGGTTTGAAGTGTAGAACTACAATAGTAGTAGCGGATGGCTGCGTTTCAAACTGTTAGAGTAGACTATACTGCTAACCCCCCCTCCTCTGTTCCATCTTGCGATTGTTGTCTGTGTGCGTTATTTCGATAGGGGAGCTTGTTCAGCTTGAAAGCAACACTATGCTGACTGCTCCCGGATGTAATTTGAAGGGATGTTTTTGTGAATGCACTGATATGTAGGTAACCCGCAGCTGACAGCCCCCGTGCGCGTACGTATACAGGTTGTCCGTTGAAAATGCAGGGAGGCCATATGCCCATTCCCCCCGTAGTCATATAATGAAACAGTCGGTGGATTGATCACCCCTGGTTGGATATGCTGGTAATAACTCTTGAGGGTTGGATCGTACAGGCAGCAGATTTTATAACCCCCCGTGCCTCCCGGCATACCTGATGTATTTAGCTTTCCTGTTACTGAATGAGTCGCCCAGCAGAAAATATGATTGGTTGTACTGAATAATCGTGTGCGACCATTCACTCGCGTACAATAGTTGGCCCTGGCGGTTGCTCTGTGTCCAGACCCGTTCATAAATGAGCGCATATTTGTGGTCGGCAGTAAGACGGACGATGAGCTTGCGGTGTTTCTGGCACTCTTATTGGTAACATATGATATGGTATCCCGAGAAATGAGTTCGGATGTCTTGTTTTTTTGGTGACAACATATTGAGGATTTGACAATGGAGACATATATAGTATCTGGCTAGTTTTCATTTGGTTCTCGGTTCTCGCGGTTGTTTATTTAGGAAGTTGATGAAGGAGCTTGGTGCCCCCACAGCAGAGAATTCGCTGTTAGGTACTGTACGTGGTGGGTTATGGAATGCTTGTTTTTCGAGTTGCAGCTACAACTTATATTGTCCAGTGTCTCATAGTTTCTGATATTTCGCTATCATCTTGGGTGCGTTCCTGGTACTCGGGACCTAGTTTAGGAATTTGGGGGGACATTTTGGGTTAATACTCTTCAACAATATTGGGAAACAATGAGTCACATATCATTGGACGTATACTTCAGAGTACAGTGAACAGTTATACACGTATCGCGTAAGTTCGGGTATTTTGATTTGGATGGTTTTGCCTCTAGGATGCAATGCACATCATAGCGACAGTATTGCCCTTAGGGGGGATGTGCGTCATAAGACCATCACTGTCGTATGATATATGGAAGATCGTTGCATCTATTTAGGTTTGGAGTGGCTGGAATATTCTCTTGGGCCCATCTCTATACCTGGTAATATCTACTATATTCGGCGGATGTTCCGTTGGCCGACACTCCCATATCATTGTCGTACATTACGCACCAATGCCATAGATGCGAGTTCTCTTGTGTGGTAAATATGCGTACAACGGTGAAATACCGTTTTCCGTAATAGGTCGGTAGGCAGTGGATGTTCTCATACGTACGTATTGGAAGACTTAGTTGTGGTAGCGTAAGGTAGGGCCAGTTTTATGGTATAGCCGCGTAAGTGTCGTTTGTGGTGCGATATGGAAATGAGACTTGGGCAGCGTTGCCTACCTGAGCACTTCCTTTACTTCGTTTCATCTTCCTTTTTGTCTTCTATTTTCTCCCTTTGGGACACTTCATGTTTCCCTCTCCTCTTCGGAGACGACGATAATAATACACACTTTCATCTATCTTCCCACAGCCTCATGGCGCCTCAAATGTCTACCCACCGCTCTGCGTGAGCAAGGCACTGCGCCGAGCACCTCTGCACCGGGTTGAACCCACACTGCGCTCCTACCGTCGCAGCAGTCATTTCGGCGCTGTTGCTGTGATGTTTTTGGCGTTAGAACGGACCGCCAGCTCATTGCAGACACTGTGACACAAGCATAACCCCTCTCGTAGAAAGGGTCATTAAGATGTTATTATATATTTTATAACGGTCATTAAAAAGTACCCAAGCGAGGCAGCATATAGCAACTGGTGAATGTTTTATCGACATACGCCTAGTTAGGACCTACCACGTTGGCCAGGTACACGCGGAGAGCGACCCCATATCTCGATGGGGGTGCACGTCCGCTGCAACCCATGGTCGTCTTGTTTCTAAGTTGAGCCAATATGGTTGTTAGAGCTGCTGGAGTGCTTTAGTACTCGAGTACTCGAGTACGGTTGCCTTTAGCCGGACCGACTACAGTTGGCATGTGTGCTGTCTGCTGTGTTTGAGTTTGGCCCGTACTGATTGCGGACCACAGTCTGTGGGGGTCTGCTGGAGTGATTCACGAATATGAAGCACCGGAAACGAACGGTTTACAGTAAAACCGTTTGCGATATGAGAGCATATTAAGGGCTATTAGACTAACTCATTTTCCGGGGACGTTTTTGGCGTTCGAATCGGAGGGCCACTCTACTAAACATAAGCAAAACTACGTACGCGGGAGCTGGTCGGAGGGGTGGTCAGCGAAAGCTTGACATGGCTCCGGGGTAAGTTCGATGGCGTATACGACTATTACGACCCCGGGTTGGGTTTCACCTCGCTTCGAGTTGTTTTGTTTATTTTTTTCGTTGCTGTAGATGCCCCTCCGGCTTTTTCGTGGCTGGGCACAACCCTCTGTGTAGGATAGATATATGTATACTATACGTGGATGCGATCAGGGTGCCTCGTGGTGGACCTCTGGTGGCAACTACTAAAGGCTAAGTTTATTTCTGCCTTGAGGATGGAAGGAGGATGCGAAATGGGATTGGCCCACTTCAGGATTAGTCTACGAGCGGGATTAGGAACCATTCGCATCACTTATCGTGCTTTTCGCTGCATTCGGACCTCCTCTAAGGGCCCGTACTAACGAAGGCAAGTTTCAAATCGAATCGATTGTTTACCGATTTGAAGTGAAAATACGGCTTTACATCCTATCGTGTGAAACGACGTATGTTCCGTATGTTCTCGAAATGTGAATGAGATCGGAATAACGCGACATCCCACAGAACAACCGGCTGACAAATACCGAGGGGAGAAGTTGAGAGCGACGGCGTGCATCGTCACGTGCACGCCGGTTACAGCCTTTGTTATATTTTTAAGGCCCAGGCTAGGAAGCTGTCACTCTCAGCTTCGCGTGGGTGGTCGGAGGAAGCCCTTAAACGCCATGTACCGGACAGCGACAGCGATGCGGCTATCGAAGTCTTGAGTTTTTCCTCCGTGTTTTCGGTCGATCGCTTGGTTCTCGCCGGGCTTGGCCGATGGAGCTGGTGGAAAAATTGGGCTTGCGACCGCCATGATTTTGTTTGAGGAGCCATCGCCGGGCCACGTTGTGCTATGGTATGTAGCCGTGGGCGCGGCTATTGCTCCGGTCGCCACTCGCTGAGGTTAACGATTTATCGCCTCGTTGGTGCTTGTCGAGAACAGCCCAAACAGCAACGGATCGCCTCGGGGACGTTCACTCAGTGGGAACATGCCATGCATGTTGGATGAACTCCAATCGATTCGAATCGAATCGAATCGATTCGATTCGAATCCATTCGATTCGATTCGATTCGATTTGCAAAAACTAAAGTATTTTGGGACTTCTTTTGATATCCGATCGAATCGATTTTTTCATGCCCCAAAGTACAAATGTCTTTGCGGTGATTCATGCTTTGACCAATCAGATGAAAGTCCGCGTCGATTCATGAAAAACAAAATCGATTTGAAATCGATTCGATTTGTAACTTTCTTTCGTTAATACGGGCCCTAAGCATTGCACACACTACATACGTGGTTTATCCCCCACCATTGATAGACTACTATGGCTGCTAGATACACCCTACAGGGACGTTGAGCTTGGCCTTCCACAAACACAGTCTTGTGTGGTTGCTCGTGAACGTATATCGTTTACGTACTCCGTATTATTCCTATGGCTCGACGACCGATGACCGATGACACGCCGCATATTGACGCCCATACCAAGCACTACGTGTATAGTCTGCGTAAAATCATAGCACACGTTATGGCCTACTGTGCTAGCACAAGAAGAGCACACTACCCACTTTCGGTAGCGAGTATGTATGCCTCTACACCGTGTTTTCCAGAACAGTTTGCTCTATCGTGTATCCGACGCTGTTGATACATCTTCGAGCACTCCGCGCACTACCAGTAGGACTCTGAAGATTGACAATTTCTCAACTTCGCTTTCGTCTTGCCGCCTAACTCCCCACAAAATGGTACGAAACCTAATGCGGAAGATGCGGCACGTTGTACGCAAGCACCAATGCCTGTGCGCCAAGCGCCCGGTTTACGCGCCCAAGTCCTCCTTTTTTTGCAAAGTCCAAATAAACATATGAGTAGATACGGTGTTACAGTCAACATTCGTCAATAAGAGTGGCAAGCGCCATCCGGTGTCGTCCAAAGGGCAAACTCCTCGATGGCGAGGTGGCACAGAGGCGAGATGGAGAGCAGCAGGCTACACCACGCAGTTGGGGAGACCAAGCGCGGCGACACACATTTAAGGACAGCGGCGGAAGCCGTGCCGATACGGCTGTCGACGAATGCGGTTGGGACAAAAGGATATATCGTGTGGAAACCTATCGGTTTGAACAAAAACGTAAGGTGTGGTACTACAGCGCTTCAATACTACTGTTTTTTTTGTCTCGTTGATCACTGGGCGCGGCGCTCCTACGGCCGTTCTGATACTTATCACCACTATGACCGAGAGCGGAAAGTATATGCCAGATGGTGTGGCAAGGTCCCGGGATCTGCGTTGAAGAAGAGAAGGGAAACCATGTTGCTATCATCGCCTTGAGCACATTGTTTATGTTTCAATTACTTCCTTTCGTCGTGTTCGTCTGTTGGCTTCCCCACTTTCCTAAGTCGGGTATCTTCCTCATTGTGCTGCTTCGTTCGTGCAGCAATTTTGTTATACTCTTCAGCGCGTACAATTGCTTTCATGCAACCTTTCTGATAGTCTTCTGCCGTTGGTATTACGTGTCAGCCCAAATATAGTTTGCGTGTGTCGCATTTCTGTTCTTGTCTTCGGGTCTTGGTTGTTTCGTTACGTGCTCGTACCGGGAATGTTAACACTCCGCTTGCTATGCCCCGATTCGGTTGTAATTGTTGTTTGGTTTATCTCTGGTACACAGTCGGTGACATAGAATATGTATTTCCCGAGGGTGAAAACCAGGACGAACGCTAGGTGCAATGAAGTTGATGAGAAAAAAAGGTTTTATGTTAAGGAAAAGCGAATATATATAGGTCTGCTGTCCAGCACGGAACGTCTCGCCTGCTGGACGAAACTATCAGGAAGTTGCTTTAACGGTCACAAAGGTGTTCCACATCATTGCTGACTCTTGTCGACGACAACAAACTAACATTAGCCGGCTCTAACAAGACGATTAACCACCAGTCTACGTTATGAAGGGTAGCGTAATGTTTCCCCAATTGCTGCCTAACCTTAACCCGGCGACGAAACGGTGGCAGTCGAAACGATAATGGATTTGGCGCTGAATTGTTTGTCAGCCGTATATCGAGTGCGTGTTACCGGTGTACGTAATACTACTCATGTGGGCCAGTCAGCTTCCCAGTGATCATTTAAAACGTGCAACGTTCACCTCTATAACATGCCATGATACGAGTTCATTGTGGTACTCGATTATGAACAAATGGAGATCTAAACCCAGGCATTGACAAGCCTTAGCCGTCGCAAACATCGTCGCTTAACACGGACACCACCAAGCACATGTCACAGAGGAAATAGTGAGGTGGTCACCCGGACTGTGGCTGCGTAGCAACATGTTGATCTCGGAAGAATGTTATCCCATCTAGGACGTTTTTAAGCACGCCAGACGACCCAGATATAAGATTTTCACTTCACGTGGTGCATAGAGCACGGAGTCCCTGTACACCTAGTCAAGTTGAGTTAAGCGACCTTCTAGGTCAATTAAGATGCTGGACCATGGAAACGATATCAACCATCAGGGGAGAACCAGCGGTCTAACGCTTGATTCGATCTGTGTGGGACGGCTACTACTAGAACGGGCAGTGTGGTTACTAGTGCGGTTGTGACGCAGTGTTCACTCGAAGATTTGTCATACACTTCTGGTGTTCGTTGGGCGTGTCTGGGTTGCCTCTGATCTCTCCATTCTTCGTAGCTGTATCTGAAAACAATCAGTAGGTGAAGATCAGATCGTCGACTACTGGGTGGCGGTCCTGCAAAAAACAGTGAATATCTGGGTAGTATTGTCTCCAATCCAGACTTTCACCAAATAACTCACCGCCTCGGAAATACGCGAAATTGTCAGCGAAATAGGTGTCGCCGTCGATATTCACCACTGAAGCATTAGCAGCATAGATTGCACCTGCACGGGGGGAGTTGCACGTCACGTGCGTTCAATATTTGTCACGTGGAAGCCTGTGGATACCTAAAATGTGTGTCACTGATACAGTCGAATATCGGCACTCTACAGTAAACGCAAGCAGAAGCGGGATGTAAAAGACTTACCTCGAAGCAAATAATGTCATTGATTATAACAATACCGAGTCAAAGGCGAGCAGCTTCATAGACACAATATTACCCACAGACCGGAAGGATACAAATATTACATTGTGATGATCACGGAGCTGGGGCCGGGCGCGCTATGTCAAATTTTTCTTTAGGGTGCCGTAGCTTGAAACTACGTGGTGCGCATTGAAGATCCCATTAATCGCTAAGTACGCTACACTTGAAATATGCCGGGCTGCCTCTTTATGCTGCGCAAGTATCGGAAAGGTTTGCCCCGTCTCCTGTCCGTGTTAAACGATGCTGTTACACAATTTACCGTCGTACCGTCTGTTCGTCGAAACATAGTTTGCCCACGAAAACGACAGATGTGTATCCCTGGTATAGATCAACATGTTGACCTGTTTCTGTTGATTTGTGTGCGGATATCGGGACTATCAGTGCTGAAACACACCGAGTGATGTATCGGTGGTAATGTGGTCTTAGTTGGTTCCGACCTAAACGAACATGTGTGCGGAAAGGGGACGGAATATCGGCGCCTAACATTTATGGAGCTGTTCGCGACCGTCGTAAGGTACCCATCAAATCACACGTTAGGTTCGGAACTACTGGGTTTGAAGTCAAAGCAGATCCCGTCGATGGTTTAGTGGCGTTTCCGACATTTTATTCAGACAGTATCAAGACAAACAACCCTTATCTGTAGGTTTCGGCAGGTGAGGTATACTCGTATACCTTTACCCGGTTAAGTTTTGGGTGGAGCGCCTTACGTACTCGTGCTCAAGCATTAAGAAATATCGGAGCTCGTTCTTAAACTTAGGAAACCTTCGAAAATGAATGAGGTCGCTTTGAGATCGAACAGATGATATGGGTACCATTTTCATTATGAATACATTCCATACCTGGGTGTCGTTCATGCGGCATGCAATAAACCAGGTCAAGGTTGTGTAGGGTATAAGGGTTTAAAACGTAGATAAGGTGCAGAGGTGACAGCTGACGTTACGTATGTAGAACTTAGGAATATTTCGAAGGTCCAACATAAAGATTGGAGACTCGGCACGCTCATCAGGGCATTGCATAAATGTACTTCGGAGTATGTATGGTTTTTTACTTGGTATAGTTTGAGAGGCGTACCTACTTTACCTAAATCCGTACTAGATAACTGGAGCCGTGCCTGTCGTATGTGTATTTCGATGGTGTCGCCGGCCGCATATTATATATCTACGTGTCGGGTACGGGTATCTACTCGCATATCCCACCCGAGTATACCTAATTACGAATCTTACGGTACATAACCTTGGAAAATTAGTTATTGCCGTTTAGTTGTCGAACAGTGGCCAGGAGCCAGGACGATACATACTTATTGAACAGGAAACTCCGGAATTGCTGCGATGATATATTTGCTGCCAACCACGAAATTAGAAAGTCAGAGTTGAAGGTCACGGGAGGGGGGGAGGGGCTCTCCAATACACCCAGTTATAGTCTCTGGTGTGAACGACGAAGTACCCCAAAGGATAAAGCCTTTCAACAGGTGTTGTTTCGGTGGTCTAAACGTTGGTGCATACATCGAAATAAAAAGAAGTAATTGTTACTTCTGCAGATAAACAAGGTAGCCGCGTGAGCAGGTGACTCTGACCAGCCTTGAAAAGAGGCGCGACACGCTAGCTCCCTACGCCGTCTCAAAATGTAATCCCACACCGTTCTGGGAGTGTAGTGACGATCGCGCTTACGCGGAAACGTTGAGATGCTGCCATCCTAACGAATCAGACCAGCACAAGCTGGCATGCGTTGGTCAGTTTCCTGCCCATGACCTAGGTATACCTCCACAGCCAAAGGTGGCCAAACAACTGTAAACAGTGTTGGCATTTATATTGTTCCTCTGATCATGATGGGTTTGGGGTATTGGGCTTCGTGTATCGTGGCGATACGGATCCAGCAACGCGACTGCACATACCTGCTAGAAACACATAAGCATGCTGCAAACGTAGGAAAACAATTAAATAAGGATTATCCGCACAAGCAACTATTCGCGGAGTATTGGTGAACCCAATCATGGATTGGGGGTTTGCTGTTTTGGCTGCACTTCACTGTGTCAAGTATTGATGATAGCGGTTCTCCGACGTTACGAACATGTGGTGGCTGAGAGTGTTTAGCAGACACATGCCACGAGTACGTGCTGCCAATAAACGGGTATCAGGATAAACGCTATACAGCTTGCGTCTATGTCTGCCGCAATTTAAACATTCTCTGCAAGCAAAATAATGACGTAAGCAGCGCAACGGTACGAACGGAAACAGTGAATAAAACGCCAGCCATTTATACTCCACCGACGAGCACATCTACGCAGATATACATGTTTACACACTGTTAATCGACGAAAACCAAGCCGGTGGCGAGGGTTTGTTTCAATATCTGCCTATAGGCGTACTTGTACAAGCCTTCATTACGGCTGACGTCTCAAGGGGCTCTTGGGGTAACTGTGGACGGAAATGGTGTGGGTACGGTAAGCCCATTAGCTCTCAAGTTTGGTTAATGTTTCAAGCACCAGGTCATTCGCTGCGAGCAGCGCGCGAGCATCATCGCTGAGTATGGCAAACTTGCAGGCGAATACACTGTTTGAAACGTTTCGAACGTGAGTGTACAAATTGTCCTGCACAGCCGCACTTATTTTGATGTTGTTTTTTAATCTTCTCACCTCCGGACACTGTGGTGGGTATGAAATTAAGCACGTCACTGCCATAGGTGGAGCTGGAAGATGACACGATCTCCCCACTCGAACCTGCAAGAAGGAAATATCAACCGCGAGTGTTTATTCAGTAATAGCCTACACTAATAAAGGGTGGAATCTCCAACCCGTTTGACTGGATGTTTGAATATCGGTCACATTCAAATAGCGACAACAAGTTACGATTTTCGTTGTCTGACGAGTTGTCCCCGTTGAAAACGATGCCTTGCGTAATAGGTCTATATCGCGAAGCCTGTTCGCAACATAACCAATACATGGACCTAGACAGACTATTTTGAATAGTGTGGAATGTAGTGATTTAAGCATTACTCAACAATGTCCTGAACAAATTACCACCACGGGGGGCTGCCGACATCAATAGTCTACGTTGCAGTAGTGTACATTACGTACTGGTGTGTAGACCGCTGGACACATACGTTGCGCAGGGCGTATGGCGGTATAAAAAGGTGACAGGGTGCTTCTTGCTTGAAGGGGGATGCCATAAAGTTTCTACGTCGTCGGCGCTCCACCGGTAGCGACACATACAATGGCGCTATCCGCTACCATACCTGATGCAGTTCGTCGTATCGGCTGTGACACCTGCTCTACACGTCAGCACTAAGCTTAGTGTCAATAGAAGCACATCCATGCCAAGCGGGAGTTCCTATTCAAGATATTCAAATCATCGTGGATAGATGACACCATTTGGTTTCACGTACTTTGGGGAACACCGGGTATTACATGACATTGAATGTGTGGGTATTCCATGAAACTCCATGTTTAAATACGTCACGTGCCCTCTTTCACGACGTTGGAGCTTAGATGCTGTCGCCATTGATGTTGCTCTGGCAGAGGCGCCTATTTACGCCGGCTTCACATCACACTGTTCGCTCCAGGCTACTACAGTAGTGGGCCAACGATACGCAAGGACCTTATGTATTTAAATGTTTTGTAAGAGGTGCAATGTTGTAGGCCGATCCGAAAACGTTCAATGTCTTCTACTCGCCACCTATCACGTAGATGGACGGCGTGATCGGTACAAAGCCAACGTGACTATATTGACAGCATGTTTGCGTGATGCAGACCTATGTCCTCATTGGGCGTGTCGATGAATATGGCTTACGTGATTGGAGATTCTGGCAATCCGACCTAAGTACGAATCAACCAAGGGTTAGACGTGGAGCGACAATGTTGTGACAAATCAAACTGTATCAGCCGCCGCACTACGACCTATCGAAACCATGGAGCTTGCGACACTGGCGGTGTGCTTCCGACTGGCTAAGAGCAGCATTTTAAACATGGTGTACCCTGCCTAGAACAATTTCATGCATACCGTTCGGAAGGACACAAACATAGTTTGATAACGATTAACCGGGCCTGATATAAACGATATTAAGTATTCATCGGCTGCCAGTAGAGGAGTACTTACCGCGTAATTTGTTGCAAGCCTGAAAATAGCCACAAGTTCGACTTACTTTGTGGCATCCGGTGCGCATATGTTGTGTTGAGCTCGCTGTTGGCTATCACTGCCGGCACCAACCTGGATAGGTGCATATTGTGCTCGACGTGGAACGCTATGAGCGTGATAAATGCGTATTACAAATGTTCAACTCTCAATACTCGGAACCAGTGCGCCGACTGAACTTTTCATGCCTCTGGATATCTTGTCAAAACCAATCAACTAATCGGCACTTGTGAAGCAGGCGCGCATATGGCACTTGGCTCCGACTGCATAAATCATTCTGATACGTCCACCTTTTGGTTTGTTCACAAGGCGATCTCGATCAAACGCGTACCGTTCGTTGGTGTTGCCTGGTCGTTGACCGTACGATAAAGGAAATACAGGTGAAACCAGAGGTGACTGCGAAAAATAAATCAAAGTCTACGTAGATATATTTTTGTGGTTTTCTGCGCTTTGGTGATCTACGTTTCCCTGACGATGTAGCGGTGTACATATATTATGCATGCATTCGGTTTGATACTATAAGCCCTAAATAGCGATCTACAAATTCCAAAACATCGACTATTCTGCACCACGACTACGTCTTAGCTCACCTTCGGCTGAGTTATGGTCAAACGAGGTGTGGCCGTCGATGAAGACATTTGAGTCATCTGCGTAGATGGCACCTGCCGCCCGAACATGCGTCACGTCGGCATTTGCAGCTGAAACACGTGAAAAACCAGACAGCCCTGCATTTAACTATTGTCTTGTATATCTGGTAGGTACTTTTATTGTTATTATAATCCAACGGTGAATGGTTCAGTCACAGGAAGTGGACGTTTAGTCCAGTCACAAGACGGGTTGGGCTCGGAGGAGAGTAGCCAATTGTTCTCAAGGCATATACTTTGAATTAATTTACAATGTGTTTCCAAGAATGGAGAGCGCTTTCAACGGCGGAGCGTGGCTGTGTTGTCTACCAGCGCGTCGGAGTGGCTTAATCAAGGATAGGGGCGGTCGGTGGTAGGGAGAAGCTGGTCTTCGGGGCAAGAAGGAAATGTGTTTCGATGATTACGCGAAGATGGTGCTACCGTTACGAGTTTCTCCCATATTTTGTTCACTGTCTGGCGTAACATTAACATTCTCTATCGTGCTTTGGGTATCGTCGTAGATATATTTACTACGTGGAAACCTTGTCAAACTCGGGTACCCCCGCCACAACAGCCTGCCTTCGTGGGGTAGCGAGTTTCAACGTATTCGCCGGGCAGTGATCGTACACACTAAAATAAAAGTTATTATCTACTGCAGTGCCACACCGCTAGGTAGACGATCGTTGTCCCAACACGGGTATTGCTCGTCAAAAACACCAGACAAGCATCTTGACATTGACCATTTGTCCTGTCGGTGGGGATAGGAGATTTCCCTATCAAGCACTTACGAATAATTTCTTCTTAACTCATAAAGTGTAGAAGCTCAGAACACGCTATTGCCGACTATGTGCGAGGCGTACAACATTTGACGGTGTAACCTGGCATGCGCGTGTCCGCTCTTCACGAGCCCGAGCTACTGTATGTACGATGTCCAAACCCTACCAGCTACAAACACTGCATCGTCTCTCTGAAAATAGTTAACAAATGCCAACGTATCGGCACCACCCCTCTGAGCTACCGATAACAAAACACGAAACTATTTTAATATAAACCACGTGTACCAACCGACTTTCGGTGGTTATCACAGAAGTATCCAACATAACTGATCGGGCGTGGCGTTGGAGTGGCACAGCCTCTGCTGCGGTAGGCGGGTGCCACCTTAGCCCTACACCTTCAGCCGATCGGAGCCACACCGCTGAGTGACTACGTACTGTATTGCCATATTTTTTAGCATTGCTAGTTTCGATTAATCGTGTATTTTGCGATATGCACCGCCATGAGATTGTCTGCTACTCTGCGACAAACCGAAACAAATCCCTATTTGAGTGACGTGCAGAGCCACTCGCCGAGACGTGTAAACGTGCTACGACGTAGGGCAAATAGGGGTCTGTAGTAGATATGACCTGGTATTTATCTATATACTTTGTTTTTTGCAAATAACGTTCCCATAAAGAGTATTCCCATTTTAATATTTTATAATGCTTAAAACATTCAAAATCCCTACTTTTTAGTAAGTTTCTATAATTAATACTCTGATTATAAAAACCTTGTTTTGAATTTAACGTTTTTTTATACGAATTCAATAAAATTAAGGGTTTTATATTGTTAGGTGTTTGCAAAAATAAATTAGAATTAAAAAGAGCAGTTATTTCAGTTATTAACCCTCTCATATTTGAAACATCGGCCCTATTTGCGGTAAAACTAATGTCTAAAATAAGATCGTTACTTTTAAAATTTTTTTTCTTATCTATACTTTCAATTTCAAAACCTGCAAGTAGTACATTGCACATAGTATATACCCCTCCTACTAAAGGTCGGGCTGTAATAAGGTGGAATAGCGTAGTCGAGAAAATAGGAAGGATAACTAGGAAACCAAAAATAGATGTTGGCCGTAGAGAAGTCTGGGGAGAATAATACAGAAGTATAATAAAGGATAGAAAGAAGGAAAAGGCTACGCTCGTAGCACTAAGAAATAAGGTGCAAGGGGAGGAACACTTAGAGATATACGGGAGGTCAAGGCAAGGGATATGAACTAGTTTTGTTTTGCACGGCCCAACGGATTTCGCGAAGACGCCGGAACAACGCTTTCGTGTAGGGGACCTGGACCTGCCACAAAGAAGAAGGAGGTTTACCAGTAGCCGGGAGGAGAAAGTAGATGCACAGATGTGCCCTTATGGGAGAGCAATATATAATAAAACTCACATAGTGGGAGAATGTGAACTGTACAATATGGAACGGGATGTGTTAGAGAAGGAGATGAGGAAAATAAACGAATGTGACATGGAGAAGTTTTATACACTATATAGCAGCGAGAAACCAATCGCTACCTTAGGAGATACATGGTGGCGACGGGCGCAAAACAGGAAGGGGATAGGATTAGCAAAAAGTTTCTTTGTAATATATTGAAATAACGCAATGAGCGCCCAACTGATGGAGGTTTCTAGCTTAGGAGTAGGAACGGTGTTCCGTCCCGAAAGGGGTGCGTGGTCAAAACTCAGATGCCTAATGCAAGCAAAACATTAGTACGCCCTACCTTACGGCCAGTAAAATCGAAAACAGAGCGCGCACTACGTTCAACCTATTGAAGAACAAACATGTACGGGCGGTGAGGTGGTAGAACCTGAATTGTACATTCCTGTTCCATGTTTGAACACTGATTCAGCGTTGCCATGTATATTTTCCGGCACGCCCCGAATAGCTTTTTACTATTTATGCTCAGAACATCACTAACGACTAGAGCTGGGTATCCATATTCAGTGCGAGGATAAATCTACCCAATATGGATATGATATGCCCATATTTATATCCAGATTTTTTCCCTCAATCTAGATATAAAGTGCCTATTTATATTTTGTCTCATATCCCGACGGTATTATGGGATATTGGGTATAAATGTGAGGTATGATATATCATGGAATATATCCGTCGATATCATGGGATACATCCGATATATCACGTGATATATCGCCGATATATCGGGATATTTCACACTTCGAGCTCTGATTTGTGGTGTCAGTGGATCTGCTGAACTGCGGATGAAGGTGACGAATAGATGGACCGCGTAGAATGCCGTACGAGTAGTAGTTTAACGATTTTTTTATAAATTAAACAGAAACTAATTTCGACAATATTGTTCGACGAAAGGCCACTGGATGTACCGCATTAATGTATAACGATGACGATGACACGAGAACATGGGTCAGTTGAGACGCCACAGCAGCTACTGGACTCGCACGTTGCTATTGGTTGACGAGGGACCAAATGGATACAGCAGAACTCGACTCATAGTACCTACTCGTAGCTCTACCAGGTATACCGGTATTATACCGGTACGTAGTAATTGTACCTGATTGTACGTAGGTGTGTACGTTTGGGGGTTTCATGGTTCGAGCTGCTGGGTGAAAGACTGCTCGTTCGCCTTCAGCGAAACACTGGAGCACACCGTACTACTGCTGGGCAGGGGTTCCGATGTGTTTGTGGGGAATTGACACGAAATTACAACCCTGGTGGAGGGATCGCCACCATCGATGTACGCCGAAAGTGTTAATTACTTCAACCCAGCCAATGTAGGCAGCGGGTTCTTGTTTGATGATTCTATAGAAGTGCTTGGGGGGGAGACGTGACCCTTGCGGTAGGAGGTGACAGGTCCGGGGGCAAGGGACAAGGGGGGTAACAACCAGGGTTCTTTACGGTTAACCGTCCGTGCACGGTGCGGTTTATTTGTTTCGAAAATCCTACGGTCCGGTTCGGTGCGGTTTTTAGAAAGCAGAAATATTACGGTGCGGTTCGGTGCGGCTATCCGATATTGTAAATCCTACGGTGCGGTTCGGTGCGGTTTCGAGAAACCAGCAATCCTACGGTGCGGTTCGGTGCGGTTTTCAGAAATCGTAAATGCAACGGTGCGGTTCGGTTTTTTCATGCATCCTACGGTGCGGTTCGGTGCGGTTTTCAGAAATCGGTAATGCTACGGTGCGGCTCAGTGCGGTTTTCAGAAATCGGTAATGCTACGGTGCGGTTCGGTGCGGTTTTCAGATGTCGTGAACCCTACGGTGCGGTTCGGTTATATTTTGTTTTCCTAAGGTGCCGTTCGGTGCGGTTTTCCGAAATCGCAAAACCTACGGTGCGGTGCGGTGCGGTTTTCAAGAGGGAAAAAATCCTACGGTGCGGTTCGGTGCGGTTAACCGCACCGAACCGATAGGAAAAACCGCACCGTAAAGAACCCTGCTTTTTTGTTCTATTAATAATTGAAATAAACGATGGGTTTCGCCGAATTCCTCGATCTTCACGATCTTCACCGCTAATAAAGCGTTTTTTTTCTCATAATTTGAAAATACACGTATCGTATATATACGCCTGTGCATACCTGGGGAACGTATGTACACGTTGGTACATATCTGCGGAACGTATAATACATACGTATCATACGTAGATCATATTTTCGAGTTTCAGAGTCCCCGGTGGAGTGACAGGTGAATATCGTCCCTGATAGAGTCAAGGTCGCGAGTTCGAGCCCCCCCGAGTGCATGCTCGCACGAGCTCGTATTCATATATACGTGGGGGCTTTTTCTCGCAAAAGCATCTTGACTCGTACCGTAGCGGAAAGCGCGAGAGCGTGAGTTAGCAAAATTCGATGAAAATCGACGAGCGTCGGGCATGCTGAATGAACCCTATGCGCGATGAAAATCAAGGCACGAACCGTACGAGTAGTGGAAAGGAGGGAGAAGGAGGGGTGGGCGAACCTTGTGATAGTAGGTATTTACGGGGGGTTTGTGCTTGGCGCCTGAAGCCGACCCACCGACCCAGAACCCTAACCCTATATGCCAGTGGTCAGTACTGGGATACTGTGCTTGGTCAGACTCTAGGTTGACTCGGCCGGCGTGGATGCTGAGCTTGGAAATACTCTAGGTTGACTCGGGATGCTGTGGCTGGGAAAGAGTCCAAGTTGATTGAGCCGCGTAAAACACACCCTTAGCCAATCAGAGTGCCTAAATAACTACCTTAGGAAGGTCTACTATCATGCTTTGTCCACTACTGAAACTACTACAGCACCGTTCGCTTCGCCAAAACACACTAAATAAAACAATACTACAGCACCGTTCGACGCATGCTGCGATAGAGGCGCACCACGTTTTTTCTGAGCCTCACTTAAGGAGCGTCATACCTCACCGAACAAATGCTTTTGGAGGAAAATGAACATGTTGCCGGATGAGAAATCTCATGAACGAAGTATACTCTGAAATAGTATTCGTCACAAAAATGACTGAAAGTCCGACGAATTTGGGTTAAGGAGCCCGATCGTTCAGAAAACGATTAAGCCAAAAAGCGCTACCTCTACCGTAGCACGCGTCAACACACCAAATAAAAAAGACTACAGCACCGTTCGCTTCGCCGAAACAAAACTGTTTTTTTTTGCCGTTGCCATATCTTCCATTCCCCCAACCTGATGCCCTACATGGTGACGTGTCGAAGAGGCCTTCTTGTTATCACGGAGGACCATAGTAAATAGGACCAAATGTTGTTCGTAAAAACAGGAATACATGTAGGTGTTTGTCTGTACCGTAGGTCCTATTTACTAGTGTTTAGTATGGTACTGTTACCCCCGCAATAGAAGTCTTGCTTGTCCTCGCTCCCCGGACACGTGGTGGTTGCAAAGAAGCATCACAAGTCCCAGAAGAAACGCGCAGCACCTTTCAGGGTACTCAAGGTCCAAAAGGCAGCTGGCCCGCCTTCTGCCCAGAGTACACACCAAAGTCAATGCCTGCCTTCAAATGCATCTAAAACCGCCGCCCTAGTGAAAGTAGAAGCAGAAGAGGCGATCGTGAATAGCTCGGGGGGTGTTGGACCCAGTTAAGAAATCGGCAAAACAACGCGCGAAAGGTCCACAGACATGTTTTGACACGGAAACTTTCGACATCGTCATGTCCATGACATCCGCTTCACGTACTACACCCCTTTGTACCCCGGTCACAACCTGCCAAGCCATCATTACGGGTGGAAATACCGGGTGTAGTAGTCACTATATATAGCGCCATGACTACAGCAGCAGTAGCAGCTTTCTGACGCGGACTACGCAGATGCATGAGCGTATGCTCATGCCCATGCCTCATCGCCTAGCTTGCACCGTTTTCCCTTCTGAGACCTCCCCATTGGCTCTCGGTAAGTTGCGTCGTCCTCGAAAGGGCCCCTTACGCGCGCGGCCTTGAGAATCGACATTCCCTTTTGGAACTGGCCAAGTGCGCGCTTTGTCTCTACACGTGTCCGCCTGGACTGGTTGTCTTCGGCAAGCCACATGTCTAGGTCCCTCGGCGTAGCCCTCTCCAGCATCCACACCATGAATTCGTCGCAGATGCTGTCCACGAGAAACAGGTGGACCTGCTTAGGTATTGCGTCGAATAGGTGCCTGCAGGCTACATCTGTGTAGGCGAAGAGAGTTACCTGAGCGACGAAGCAGGGCGGCGACACGAGCTGTGAATGAGAACGACCATCATCGATGTTCAGCTGCTGTGGGTGTTTACAGTATACACTCGCGCGTAGAACGTCAATCAACTCTACTGTAACATCATAACACGAACCCCCACAAAGCCACAAATACAACACCCTGAATAAAGTCAACAAGGGGAGGCGTGAAGCTTCGCTAACCTGTAGGCTGCAAATGGTGAACTCGTCGCAATTGCTGTCGCAGCTGGTGATTCTCCTCATGAACTCGATGGGCACTTTACCCAAAGCTTGAGCGGGGCTGGCGTTGTCGCACTCATACTGGGCATCGTGGGCCGCGACAGCCTTAGCCTTGATCAAGCCGGTTCTGACAGAGTCCACCATCTTCTGAACGCTGCTAACCGTCTCCGAGTACAAGGAATCCTGCGTGAACACCCATCCCAGTTCAGCCTTGATGATATTTGATATCGTTTCCATGGCCTTGCTTTCCTTGGAGTCCATGAACTCGTCCATCAGCGTCGTGTCGATCTCCTTCAGCAGGGCCGGGTACTGGGCGCATTCTCGCTCGAACAGCTTCCGTAACACCATTTGCATGTAGCCCCTTACCTCCTCCACCAGATCCTTGGAACGGTCCGCAAGGTCGTCAGCGAAAACATCCCGGAACATCAAGTTGAACACGCGCCCAGCGAGAAGGTTGGACAGCGCCATTCCGTCGACGCGCTTGAGTGCCGCGCCTGCCCTCTCGTGATAGTCCTCATCGAAGAAGTCCGGCACCACATCCTGCGAGATATCATGTCGGGGGGTGCAGCAAGGCGATTAACGAATACGAAGTTGCCGGTATATCCTATATAAGATAATGTTGCATGCGCTGTAAGTTGAGTACGAAACTACCAGCACAAGGCCGCAATAGAAACACAAGCTGCACCTTCCAAACGTTTTCGCTCTACGCAGAGGTGTGTGCCCGTATGTCAGCCCACAGCAAATATCAGCCGATTTTCCTAATTGATAATTAATTGCCCTTCCGATGAGAATGAAGTTCGATTTTACTGTAGTAGTTTGTTGTTTTCAAAAGTTGAATTTCACTCACAGTCAAACATTGACCCAGAATATGTGTTTATTGATGGTAGGTATCGACCCACAAAAAACAATATCGAAAGCAGCCTTGACAGGCTCGTAAAACAAGGCCATTGGTATATAGGGACGAGGTACCTCGCCCATAAATCCCGATTATCTTGGATCTCCAATAACTTGAGACTGCCGATGCAGATGTTTGTTTTTTTGTCGTCGATGGCTGCCACATATGACAACAGTTCACACCTCGGAAAACGTAACACTCGGATAACACTTATCTACGCTATGGGGCCTAACACAGGGACTTGGCAACGTACTGACATAGTGTTAACACTGGAGGGGCAATCACGGTAACGCGGTAACACAGTGTTAACACTGGAGGGGCAATCACGGTAACGCGGTAACACAGTGTTAACTGGAAACCCACGAGCGTGCACACGCCTTAACGTTATGTTACACCGTGATCCGTCCTTCAACTAACACTTTAACATAGTGTAAGGCTCTGAACCAACACGTACGTTATCACTCTAACATTCCCAGATTGATATTTGCAGATTTACTAACACGATAAGATAATGTTACTGTCCACGGAGCGTTAGACATAACACACTAACAATGTGTTACCCTTCGAATGAGTGTTAACATTGTGTTACAAATAACACACTAACATAACACTAACATAGTGTCCAGCACTACTACTACGTTATTCGGACCCCCAGTCTGATTGCCTTAAGGTCGGATAACGTAACATTTAACACGCGTTAGATACGTTACAATCTTAGCCGACCGATACGTAACACTATGTTAGGATGTTAGCCTAAATGCTGAGGTCTGCCTAACATTACGTTACGGTGTTACTTTCAGTGAATATCTGATGTGTAACAGTATGTTACTGTGTTACCATAATAATCAATCCGGGCGTAACATTATGTTACTGAGTTACCGCGGGGGCCGGAGTCAATGCAACGTAATGTTACTACGTTACCCTTTGGGTCTTCTCACGCTCTAACATGTGTTACCTGTGTTAGGGGTAAAGCGGCGTCGCGGAGTAACATAATGTAGCCGTGCTATCAGATTTTGCTGACATGCCATTAACACAGTAGTAGTTACTAGGGCAGCGGCCAAAAACAGGTACACCTGGTCCGTTCGGGGCCAAAAACAGGTACATACTAAAATCAAGTGTAAAACGCACTGCGTTTTTGACTTGGTTTTAAGTATGTACCTGATTTTGGCCGCAAATGGACGAGGTATACCTTTTTTTGGCCGCTGCCCTAGTTACTAAGTAGTTTACTCGTAGTGGATATGAGGCGCGACCTCAGTACCTGCAGTAGTCAAATCTGCAATGCATCACGCTGGGGTAATACTGATTGTGATCAACCAACGCGAATGAATATCCACGTATGTATACGTGCCGTTTGAGTTCTTTATTTTTCTTTCAAGAAAAATATATCGTCAGTATACAGCAGCAGCAGAACAACAGCATCAACAGTATCAGTATAGGTCGCTTTACGCTCGGCTTGTCGGTCTAACTCTAGAACCCTCTGTACAAGTATTTCATTTATTATTGTGTGTCTCCTGATTCCCCAAAGCGGTATTGATATTCGGCATAATTTGAAGACGAAAACTCTGCACTTGTGATTCGTACCTGTCCACAACAAGAGATCTTCTCGTAACATAGGTGCCACCACTCCTACTGCTGTAGGATATTTACAGCAGCAGAGCTTTTTCGTCCCCTCATCAGTAGGAGGGTGGGCCTGGCAATACGTCGCTCGATACGGACTGCTGCTGCTGCCGCTGCTACGGTAACATATAGTAATGCCAACGTTATATTGGCTCTATACATACTTACGTTAACCCTCTTATAACGTGTGTTAGGATATCCACAAGGAATTCCGCTAACACACTAACATACAGTACGCGAAAGCACTTAAGAACTCGGCAATTAATAATTTAAGGCTGGATTTTCAGACGAAAATAAGAACATGACCTCTTCTATATTAAAAATAGTGTAGGACACACCCCGCCTTGCATAAGAATTCCAGCCTGGTCAGAATGAAGAGATTCTTAACTGGTGTCGCGTACTGTAGTGCTATGTAAGGGTTTAATTGGACATGTACGTTGGTTATCAGTCTGAAGTGTGCCAAGGTAGCAAGTAAGAATAAGGCAACATGCTAACAAAACGTTACTCGCTACGGGCTGGTGTCGCTAACACGGTAACACAATGTTAACGTAATATTGGTAATTCAGCTAACACACTGACACATAGTGTTATGTAAACGTTTATTGGACCATGTATGTACGTTATCGTCTAAAGTGTGTTACGGCAGCAAGTAAGAATTCCGCTAACACACTAACATACCGTTACTCGCTGCGGGCTGATATCGATAACACGGTAACATAATGTTAACGCTTCATTGACCATGTACGTTATCCCTATAACGTGCGTTACGATGGCAACTAGGAATTTCGGTAACACACTAACATAGTGTTACTCGCTATGGGCTGCCTACCTTAACACCGTAACACTTGTACTGCGGTCATCACGGGATCAAGGCAACACTCTAACATAATGTTACGCGATCGCCCGCCAATATCGTAACGCACGAACACTATGTTATCACAAAATCCGGAAATTCGATATCGTAGCAACGTAATGTTACGATTTTTTTCCGCTGGCGCGTAACATTAACATAAAACGTTAAGTGTTACGTTATCCGAGGTGTGAACAGTTTACAGTGTAATCGTTTGCTGTGAGGGAAATACACCTCTTACAATACAAAAGCCAATATTTTCACTTTTCAGTCTCGTCGGAAAGGCAATACTCAATTAGGAAAATCGCCCGTTAAGTGTTTTACGGTGGTCGTCTATCGAAAGGCGTTGAAAGGTATGAATATGGTGTGTGATACACGCAAGCAAGAACAGGGATGTAAGGACACACAGCAGGGGTTGTGCGTGGGTTGCCTTCTGCTGCTAATATGACCAGTTTTATTGTAAATTATAAATTGAACGTTGCCGCAACCATCAAATATACCAGATAAAAGTTGTAACCGTATGGCGGGATTTGCCTCAACCGGCTGGCTGGCGGTATAAGGGAAATCCACCACAGGGGCACTTCAAATTGACAATGCTCATTGACCCGAGGCACCAGTGCAGTACCGCGATCTGGCCACGAACCTGGTAGAACACTGACTCTTATCTGATCAGACCGGTATCAAGCCCGTGTTGGGCGGACGTTTCGTTTTCCCTGGTTTTCTGGACGTTGGGCCGTAGATTTTGTGTTCGTTATCTAAATTTTGTCTTCAGGTGGATGATCAAAAGTACAGCTCCAGATTGGAGGCAAGCAGCGCCAACCTCGCCATGTTTACAACAAAAAAATAAACGAGACAATGGCCGACGCTATGCATACAGTCCACGGAGAAAGGGCACAACCAACTTAGCAATTTCAGGAGCCAAGAAAAACAATGTGGATGGGTGAGAATCTGCAACATGTCGGAGCCCTCGAGCCCTTCCTTTGGGCCGAAGTCGGAGCTTCCTACATCTCTGTCGTCAATGCAACAAGTAGATAAAGGAGCGAGGAACACTCTGGTTGCATGCTAAGCTATTACATGTGCACGGCGCACATCATGAATGTATAAACATGAGCGTGCGTATGCAGGAGTTCGTAATACCGGGGACGCGTGTTTAGTAGCATCTACTGTAGGTCTCCCGAGGCTCCTCACACTGCCGTAAAACGACCAACAACCCAATCTGATAGCTCTTGCGGTCCACTGCCCTCTCCGCTTATTTTGCTCATCATCAGCCTCGCTTTTGAGCACATACATTAATCAACATTAGCCTGGGGTCTTCTCTTCTATTGAAGCGTTCATACAAGTCTGCCTAACAGCGACTTAAGCGTTCACCCTCAAATGTTGGTTGTGTCTTGACTGGTCATCAGCAAGCGAGCCTACAGCGTACACACCAGCTACGAGCTGGTACACACGCTGAATCCACATCCCTACTATGCAATCCCTCTACCAAAAAGATCATGTAGGTTAGGCATCCAACGAGTCACATCGTCCATTACACATAATATCGAAATATGCAATGGCTGGATAATTGTTAGGGAAGCTCTCCGTCAGCGTGACACGTTTCGGTGAGAAAATTGCACCCCCTACGACCACAGCACGTTTTCTCCCAGTGCATTTTAGGTGTGTCTGGGAATGAGGGCCGATGTTATTGAAGAGCGTTTTTCTTACATTTGTGAAAAAAAAACAAAAGCCAAATCATTACTGAAGTGAGATTTGACTTTCCTGATATTTTGCTCTCTGTCAAACTTTTCACTTATATTTGTGGAAAGTATTTCACAAAATTTAATATGGGAACATAAATGAACATATCCGATGATAACAACGGCCCTGAGTGTATGTTGTGTGAACGTGTGTTGCTTTCATTCTGTATCCGTTACTGAACTCATTCTTCTACAGTTGACGGAGTTCCAACGCGCGGACAGACCTGTGTTCGTATTGCCAGGTAACGGTGAACCCGCGATTTCCCAAATTAAGAATTGTCTTTTTCAATGAGAATGGGATTTTAATTTCTGGCGCAAACAAACTCCAATTGTTTTTCACCGTAGTCATAGGTGGACACCTACCCGACTAGATATAATCGGTACAACGTATGGCGTTTCGCCAGATCCCGGCACAGTGGTGGGTTAGCCAGAATGAGCGCTGCGGGTTATGTGGTTTGCATTAGTCCACGCTGCAGCATGCCCATAGTTGGACGACATGATTTCCCTTCGTCGTACTGTAATACGCTCTCTGGTTGGCCCACGCTCAACCATACCATCTATTGGCTATCTTACTGCTGTAGTCTACTCAACCAAGTCGGCGAATAACGTGTACCAATCTTATCAACAGTACCCTTTCTTTGATCATAGGGTCCAAGCTTTTGTATTGTATTATACAGAAATATTAACGACGGGATATGTATGGTATTGGGGGGCGGTGACATTGGGAACAGGACACCCGTTGGCAGGTTATGGAAAGGACTTTAGACTGGTGGGGGTATTTTTAGTTGCTTGTTTTTCACCTGCACAAAGCAGCTCGGCCGAGTGGCTGCTTGACTCCGTTGTATTCATAACTTCTTTTTGTTTTTGTTGTTTTATGTGCATCGCCATTGGAGGTTTTGTTACACAACGCCAACAAATTATGTTTAGGTCCAATTTTCAGTTTGATTCGGAGCCCCTCGTCCGAGTGACCAAAATCCGGTAGCGAAAATGTGGGCACCCCCCCTATCGTAGCACCAGTCTTTACGCCGCTTCAAGAACCGAACTCGGAAGTTACGGCTGGAATATGGCTAGTGGTTAACGGAAAGAGAGAGAGAGAGAGAGGGGGTATTCAAGAGTAGAGAGAGACGGCCTGTGGAATGCCTTTTTAAGCGGTTGCGGTAGATAGGTCGTTCGGGGTGCTCTCCCTCCCAAGTCGCAGAATACATATCAAGTATGTTAAGCGGAAGATTGAACGCAGGAAATCTGAGCCCTGTGGAGCGGGCGTCAAACCTCAACATACTACATGGAAGGTATGTTGCAAGCAATACGAAAGGTATCAAGCATAACCTGGGCAGGCTACCCCGTATGATCTACATTGAACAGCCGATTTTCCTAATTGAGAATTGCCTTTCCGAGGAGAATGCATATCGAAAATGTTGATTTTTGAATTGTAAGAGATGTACTTCCCTCACAGACAGTTTTTTTACTGTAAATTATTGTCAGTTTGGGCACGTTTCGGGCCGTTACGGAAGCGAGCATACCGTTTAACACGGAAGAAAGCACTCCCACCTTAGATAACACCCCCCCCCACATAAGCACACCGGGTGATATATTTCTTACTTCGTTTTTTTACCGTCACTTTATCACCGGGGGTACGTTAGATAACACCCCCTACGTGTGTAAGCCTGAAAACAGTGTCAAACTCCACAATTATCACGCCACCTGGTGGATGGATATCTTTCACAATTCGCAATCAACCCGCACCGGTATGGACACCAGGCATGGAGGCAACTGCTGCACCCCCTCACAGTGGGCCGAGCGAGTCTGCGGCTTCGACCCCACCTGTAGCTGCTGCTGCCGCGCCTCGGACGACGATCATGTCGTTCCTCTCTGGGACCAGCGCGCTTACCGGTACTGGCACTAACGTTATATCACGTATCTTACGTCCGCCGTGTGCTAAGCCCTGGCTACTGGTACCGGCGAAGCACCTGCAGCACTTGCGGTGCGACCTTCGGGGTTTTATCAATGAGTACCTGTATGGTACCTGTACCGGTAACCGTTTCGCGGTATCGTAGCAAGGCGGGGGTTTTTGCTGTTATCCACGGGTTTGAAGCGTTTGCCTTACCATCACCGGCAATACGTGAGAATAGAACAACATTATGGTTTTGGACAAAGTTTGTCATGCGTTAGCACACTCCTTGCTAACATGCCCCCTGCATTCTGACCAGGGTCTGTTTGTTCACACTCACTCCATAGCAATCATTGATACACCGTTATCACACCCTCTCATTACCACACCCCCTAAATCTGGTCGGGGTCTGTCACCTCTCCTTATCAACCAGTATTGCCATTAGCACACTCCTTCGTGGTCATACCCTCTCGTTACCACACCTTCTAGCTGCAGGGCTCTCGTGCATGGTGTTTAGCACCGGGGATGCGTTAGATAGCACACCCCTCCACAGCAGCACACCCGGTGATAATATTTGTTAATGCCAAAACGTTATCACCGGGGTGTGCTTTCTTCCGTGTTATGCGGTATTTGCAGATAAACCGATCCAGCTGATTTTAATGGCGCGTAGTACAAAGCTTGAATCGGCAATGGTGGAGGTGAATTAGGCGGTGCCGCCGCATCCTTTTTATCGTGAAAGCGGCCTATAACATTGTTTTGAAATATGCCCTATAGAATGGAATTATCGGCCCATTGTCGTCCTCTAGTTTATCTACCGACGGAAACACGAAGTGGTATTATACGGAGACGCACACTTGATCTTGAACGGCGTAGACGTCCGATCAGACGACGAAATACCGATGGGATGTCCCATGGCTTATCACATACATACACAAGTCGTAGTATGGGGTACCTGGTATCCCATACTAGGTTGGGTCGCGTGCGAAAACGATAAGACAATCCGTGGGGGCGCCTGGTACAATAGAGGTACTGTACCTTTATTTGGCTGAAACGGATGTGCGACAAGCCGCAAGCCTAATGTTTATCTCTTGTTGTGGTGCGCTGCGACGATTTCTCGGGAAAGTAACGCAACTGCGCAGCGTTTCACCACCTGTGATTATAACCGCGGGTGTGTGTTTCAAATAATCAGACCAGCTACGTAGCTGTTGTATATAATATATATGCGTCCCGGGTGTGTGCCCGACGACACGTGCGTGTCAGTGCATGCCGTGTGAGGAGAGCCCTCTCTGAGATCTCCAACAGTACTGATATAGGCGAAGACGGAGTAGCAGGAGCCACCCTTTTGACACGCACACCAAGTTAGATGTCAACGGCGCGCGCCGCCTGTAGTGCGATCGGGAATTTAAGTTTTCTACATGTACGGGTAGGTCATACGCCCAACCAAGTCTACTTACTTGTCTCGCGTGAACCAGACGCAAAACTCGTGACCCAGATATCAAGCTAATGAACCATATGAATATAGTTTCAAAGACAAAAGCACATACATGTCACCCTTTCCGATCTGACTGGTCAAACGTCGGCGAGGAGTCGGTAACACCATTAATATGGGGGACTGAATCATTGGTATAAGTTTGTCAAGTGTTCAGGGATTATTGATAGGTATATGTATGTTAATGATATGATCGAACTACAGTAAGAGCTGCACAAAATACATGATGATATTGGTTATAATGGCTTCGCGCTCTCTTGTATAGTGTCACACCCTGGACAACAAACAGGATGTTAATTGTCTGCTACTGTATTAACAGTTTCCTAAAATAGTTACAATTGGCTGTCTATTGTGGTCCTCAATTCCAATGAATTTAAACACACCGAGCTCTATCGTGTAGATAATTTCTATTGAAAGACACTTACCAGGCCCTATTGTTCATTCGATTTCTACTAATGGTCGAAGCGATTGGCATTCACAGTTGTCTACGATACTCCATTGTTGAACCCGTAGTCTATTACAATTTACTATCCCATTATATTGTAACGCTGATACCCTATTCCAGTATATTGTCGGTGATAATTGCTCCGGCGATTCCATTCAATTGACATCTTATCAATTGTACTGGCAATTCCATTTGAATGGTACCCGTATAAATCAACTGTGCTGGCAATTCCATTCAATTGACATCGTTCTAAATAAATTGCGCGGGCAATTACATTTAATTGATATCCTTTTAAACCAATTGTCCTGGAAATTCCATTCAATAGCTATCCTTCTACTCGTAAATCAATTGCGCGGGCAATAAGATACCCTTTTAAATCAATTGTTCTGGCAATTTCATTCATTAGACATCCTTCTGAACCAATGGTGCTGACAATTCCAATTTATTGACATCCTTCCAAATCAATTGCGCGGGCAATTCCATTTAATATGCACCTTTCGAAATAGTTGTCTTGGCTATTTCATCTATTTGACAGGCTTAGACAGTATTATGTTGCCGGCCAATTGCTTCCGGACGCTGCAACTAGAATTTATACATTATTAGTGTAATTTCTTGAATGTAAAAGCAATTGATTCACCAGGCTGTCTATCGATTGTAATTTCCGGGCCAATTGATTCGTGAGGCAGTCTTTTATTTGGAATTGGCCAGACAACATATTTCGGAGGATGCCCAATAAATTTAATATCTCGAAAACATATATTACGGCGGAGTAATCAATCGGAAAGTGTTTGGACATTCCCTTCCTGCTTGAGTCTCGGACAATAGACATCGCAATATACTATTGCGCCTACAATAGACCCACCGAAAAGTCTATTAATTAAAATGAGGCCGATAATTGATTCCTAACATGTTACTGTATTACAATTGGAATTGCAAAAACAACACATACTGTAGCCCCCCTACTATTTGGAAATCATTGGAATTGCTTTGGCAATTGTTGTAGAGCTCTGTTAATTAACTGGAATTGTCTCCTACAACTTTTTCGCTCCGGAAATTCCGATACCCTATTACTTCAGTAGGATATGGAACCTACCCACAATGGACTATTGCTTTGGCGGTAGGTCTTCCGGAAGTCCATTTAAATTAAATTGGTCGAGATGTTGCTTTTGTGATGCTTGTGTTAATAGGAATGGTCCGGCCAATATGTTTGTGTTCTGGCCTTCCAATGGATATTGTTTTAACAATTCGTTTCCGATCTTGTCTAGTAATTGGAATGGCCTAATCAAAATGTTTAAGCTCTGACCTTCCAATTGAAATAGTTTCAACAATTAGTTTAAGGTCTTGCCTATCAATAGGCGTGGTTTGGTCAATATGTTTCTGTCCTGATCTTCGAAATTAAATTGTTGGTTGGGTCAATAGGCTTTGTCCTCTTCCAATTATAAGTGTTCGGGTATATTTTTCTGACCTTGAAATCATTTGGTTGGACAATTTTAATTCATAAATATCACTCGAAATCATTGAGTTGGAGAATTGCATTTAATAGATAGCATTGCAAATATTTCGTCACGGCAATTCCAATTAATAGACAGCACCCGGAATCAACTGTAGGCACAATTCCAGTTAGTAGACAGTACCCAAAACAAGTTGCCCGGACAGTTCCAATTAGAAAACTTCAATCGAAATCATTTGATTGGGTAAATCCAATTAATAGACAGCACCCGAAATCGATTAGAGCAAGGACAACAAGTGGAGTATTGTAGATACATCTGGGCGGGAAGTAGACATAAAAGGATGTTAGACTTTGCGCATAGGTTTCCTGTGTTTCCGTGGTTTTCTGCTTTTGGAAATGTTATTAGTGATCAATGATGAAGCTCATGCTGCACACTGTCGGATGGCAAAGATTATAATAATATATTATAGCCACAATATACTATTGTAATAGGAATTGTCAAAACAATTGCCCAGGCAATTCCAATTCATTGACAGCACCCAAAATAATTTGTCTGGACAATTCCAATTGGTAGACAGCATCCAAAATGAATTATCGGGACAACTCAAATGAATATACTTCAATTGAAATAACTTGTTTAGGCAAATTCCAATTAATGGACAACACCCGAATTTCAATAGTTTGTTGTGTCTACAATCTAGCGTTAACGTTTGTTACCAAACACAGCCCACAGTGGACAAAGGTTCCTAATTGGAAAAAGTAAAAGCAAGTTTGTTTTTTGGCGATATCAATGTGCGGTAGACCCCAGCACAGACTAACGTCACACGTCGCAACCATGTACAATCCACTCGTGGAAAAAGTCTAACGTCCACCCTTGGACGCACCTGCAATCTGTGAATACCTCTCGAGCGACCGGCGGCCGTTCAGTCCGGGAGTAAAGCCTCTTTTATACACACCGGTATGTAGTACTACTACAGCAGCAGCTACTACTGCTGCATTTTGTTTTGGTACTACTGCTGTACAAGTATAAACATACACCGGTATGTAATACTACTACTGTTAATACTTCAGCTATAATACTGCTACGTTTTGTTTTGGTACTGCTGTACAAGTATAGAGTAGTCCACAAACCAACCTGCATAATTCCTGCGGCGTAGGCCCTGTACATGGCGGTGACGTCTGGCACGATGTTCATCTTGGTTTTTCCTTCGCCGCAGACGGGCTCGTTGCTCCCGTTCGTGAGCAAACCTTTCAGCTGCTCCGTGACGCGTGACATGACCACTAGAAAGGCATTGCGCCGCTTGTTGTCGTCGGCGAGGGCTGGTGGCATGGCGCGAAGCTTGGCCGTCAGCTCCTTGATCCTCCTCCTGGACTGCTTGACGAACGTCGGCACAAACTACACCCGGAGACAAGGAAGGGGCGAAAGGGACGGCAAGAGGCAAGGAAGGCGTCAGGTTAGGCAATTGCTGTAACAAGGTGTCTAAAACGGTACACGCACGCTACGATAGCGGTAACAAGGTTCTGCATGCAGGGGCTCCTCGACCCAAAATCATCGGAATTCCATGGTTGAAAATGTGTTGCACTAGTTTTCGTTGGATCGTTAAGCCATTGGGACTGTTCTTCGGGGTAGCACTCTGTTGTTTCATCCAAAAACAGTCTTTGGGTGAGGTACTGACCACCCTAAGAAAATGGCCTGTATGCAGGTGCACATCACCTCTACCGTAGCATGCGTCAGAAGCCAAATACACCCCAAGAACTCCGTCAATCCTCCGAGTGCATTATATCATACGACGAACGGGCATAACTAATTCAATCATCTCACACCAGAGGAAATACACAAAACGCAAAAGAAACGCGATTAGTCAAGGCACTTATTATTATGTGCCGCATACAACTACGAAGGCTTTTTTTCAAGGTGTGTTTTGTTTATAAAGTTGCGGTGCAGTTTTACCGCACCGCAGAGTCACGGGACGGTAGGGAGGCCCTTACCCCCATTATTTATCGTGAAGCTGAGATGAGGAGCTCTACGCCCCGCCGAAATACTGACTTTCCTTAAACAAAGACCGCACCAAACCACGCCGTAGGATGCTCAACAATAAAGCACTGCACCGCACCGCACTGTTCCAAAACAATGCAATCCGCACCTAACTGCACCGCTCGAATAAAAACCAAACTGAAACGGCAGTCAGGCCCTAGGGTCATTCTTATCAAGCAATTCACTACGGCGGTGCGGGCACGGTGCGGTTTCTTACGGCTGTTACCGAACCGCGCCGCATTGTATGTACGGTGCTAAAGCACACCACACCGCACCTTATCAATATTAAATGAAGGAATCCGCACCGCGCCGCACCGCACTGCTGTACGACCGACCATCTAAAAATATGATCCGCACCGCACCACACCGTAGGATTCTGCAAACAAAGAACCCGCACCGCGGTTTGATGCCACACTGTGAAACGCCTCGGTTTACTATTTAATTATTTGTTTGTTTCCATCCCATGTATTATCTTCGCACTTCTGTCTTCCTCCCTACCTATTATAGTCGTAACTCAGATCCGGGTCATAAAGCTCGCACTTCTGTCTTCCTCCCTACCTATTATAGTCGTAACTCAGATCCGGGTCATAAAGCAGGCTCCTCTCCCTCCTCCCCCACTACGGTTCTTGCCTTGACTTTTATCGCGCAGAGGGTTCAGCCTTCCCAACGCTCGTCAATTTGCATCGAATTTTGCTAACTCACGCTCTCGCGCTTTCCGCTAATCAATATGTTTTTGCGAGGAAAAGTCCCTCGTACGAGCATGCACTCGGGGGGGGCTCGAACTGACGATCTTGACACTAACAGGCTTCGTGGTTACCTGCTAGCTCACCGGGGCGACCGGCTTAAATACACTGTATACCGAAAAACATTCGTCCTTAAACCCGGGTGTTTCGTGATTATTTTCCCTGTCGGTTTTGCTACCTGATTTGTCAGATTTTTTTCCCTCCATGTATAAGAAGAGAGGAATGCTACGTATATACGAACAAACCGTGCCTGATTCGTTTGCCTCTGTTTTACTTCCTGATTTACGAAAATGTTTCCTTTTCTTGTTTTCAGATTTTCATGTATGATTTTGATTTCTCAAGAAGAGGGAAATCAGGAGAAATCGATCTTCGGTTATGTGGGCAATAATGGCCCTAAACAATGCTCACTTAACAATATGACGCTGTTATTGCTTGCGCCCTACCCTTTGCTCACCTCGTGAACCCGCTCCGCCTGGATGCCGACGACCCGAGTCACAAGTGTGTCCAAACCCCAGAACTCCTTCTCGAGGCCGGCAACCTCGGGGTTGGTCTCGAAGAAGTCTTTCTCCCTCGCCCGAACGTCCTCTGCCGGCGTGTCATTGTCCACCTCCGCCGGAGTGCGGTTGACCACCGCGATGAACCCGAGATTGAGCTGAACGTGTCCCGGTTCCATGCGAAGTTTTGCCCTGATTCCGCAGCCAGCTTGCACGTTGTCCACCTTGGTCACGACCCCGAGAGTTCGTCTGCCTTGAGGGTCGTACTTCTTTGCCAGAGCGACGGCCTCCGCGTTGGCAAAGTCTTCCATGGCCGGGATGACGACAAGGATGACCATGTTCTCGTTCTCGATGTACTTAGTCACGAGGGAGACGGTCTCGGCATGGATGTCCTGGCTGCCATCAGCGGAGTAGTGGGTGATCCCCGGCAGATCGATCAGGGTTAGAGTTGGGCCGGAGGGACGCACAATCCTCAGGTAGATGGGAGTTGCGCTGACCCCAGCTCCATCCCCAGCAAGCTCGACCGTTAGCGCCTCAATTGCAGGGCCGATGTCGGCAATCTCGATTTGCTTTCCTGCATCCAGGCCAGCTTCTCCGCCTATGAGGGCGTGGGGTTCCGAGCCCGGGATGGCCTGCAGGCTCAGAACCAGAGGCACGCGCGTGGTAATGCTTTGACCGCGAGGCAGCTTCATGCCACCGAGCGCTTCCAGCACGGACGGTTTTCCCGCACTCTGCGCTCCGGCAACGACGACGCCCGGAATGGAAACTTCATCAACCCCTTGCAGTAGAGCGCGAAGCTGTTCCAAAGCCGCGAGCGTGGGGCTCAACCTTGCGCCGATCTAGGTGTCGATATCCCCAGTGGACATGATGTTGTTGCTCGATGGCCGGGGTTGATGTCGTTTGAGTCGGGAGGCAGGGTGTGAAGCGCAGCGGCGGTAGATTGACTACACGTTCCGGTGTGGCCGTGGGGACCCCGTTTGTTAGCCGAATAGTCTGCAATTGGAGCACCCTACTGGTACAGAACGCTTCATATACGACAATGGGCTATCATCCATCGCCGGCACGAGAAGCTATGCGGGTTAATACGTTTTACGTACGTCATCATATTCTACATTACAGGACACCTGTACGAAGAGTATTAATAGCTACCACACGTCACGTAAAAATATGTTACTCCGTGGCGAACACCTGTGTGCTGGCATAGCGCGCGCGATTCGTGCTTTCTTTCATGGGTACAGGTATCATACAATTACAGCAGTACTTGCTTATAGCGCGGTAGTACTTAATTTTGTTTTTTGTCCATCCCATTTATTATCTTCGCCCTTCCTTTCTCTCTCCTTCGTAGTCGTAACTCAGATCCGGGGTCACAAAGTAGGCTTTTCTCCCTCCTCCCCCACTACGGACGCATGCTACGATAGAGGTGCACAATGTTTTTGCCTTCGAAGGGTGGTCACTTGAAGAGCTCTACACCTCACCCCAAAGTGATCATTAAGGGAGGAAAGTAAAAGTGCTATCATATCCGATTGAAAATCCCTGTGGCTGAAGCAAATAAGGAACCATATTGCAACACAATAATGACAATAATGACAGTCCGACGTTTCGGTTAAGGAGCTCGATCATCCAGTAATCATTTCAGCCAAAATAAGGTATACCTTCTCTATCGTAGCACGCGTCTACGGTTGTTGCCTTGCTTTTTATCGTGAGAAGATTTCAGCACTTTCTTCCCTCGTCAACTTTCGTCGAATTGTGCTTAGCTGCCCGGGACTCGTCGTCTCCTCGCATCATATTATACGTACATAATGTCGCTATATATTCATACGTTGGGTTATACACGAAATGCCGATGTACGTATACTTATACGCATGCATGTATATCATTCGCACTGCTGCCAGTAATGCAATTACAGCTCTACAGCAGTTCTTATTAATAGTAGAGAGCCTCACTGATGAAATAGATTAAGTCCACACTCACTCGTCGTCGCGCAACTCGATGCGAGTCGATCAGGGAAGAAAGGACCGATGAAGTCTTCTCGCGATAAAAATGTACAGGCACGTACAATAGTACGGGGTGTTATGGGTACCTTGGTCTGAGTTACAACTATTAATATTAATAGGGGGAAGCAAGAAGGGCAAAGCAAATTAAACGGGAAATAAAAAAACACGTATCAAATAAACACCTGGTACGTGATACGCACGATTGTGTGGTACGTCAGAGTTCTATTTAATCGACCGATACGGCATCTGGCAACTGACATCACCGCTCTGTCATGAGTCACGATGTCCAATGGCCTAGAGCCCTGACGTATAGCCGTACGTACTACCGTATACTAATGAATACTACTGCTGGGTGGGTTGGATGGTCTCAAGGATTTCGTGACCAACTCTTCTCACGAGGTTTCGGGAGCGACGAAGAGAAGGAGTCGCCTTTACCGCAATTCTGAATTATTATATACCTAGAAAATAATTCAGTGGTGCGGTAAAGGCTACTGAAGAGAAGGGACCTCTCTGAGATACCAATTCCAAGATATTCTGATCGAATCCGTGGTTCCATTATTTTGGACCCTCTGATGCAATCGCCATTGTACTACCGTATACCGTATACAACGAAAGAAAGAACACCCTGGTGATAACAATTTGACGAGTAAAAGTATAGGATCACCGTTCGTGCTGTTGTACGGGGGTGTGATATCTAACGTATTCCCGGTGATAGCAATCATGCACGGTGGTAGCGTTACAACCAGGGGGTGTGGCATTTTTACGTTTTTTGTTTTTTCCCATCCCATTTATTATCTTCGCAGATTTGTCTCTCTCCCTCCCTACGGTCGTAACTCAGATCCGGGTTCACGAAAGTAGGCTCCTCTCCCTCCCCCCCCCACTACGATCCTTGCCTTGGTTTTTATCGCGCAGAGAGTTCAGCCTTCCCAACGCTCGTCGATCTTCATCGAATTTTGCTAACTCGCGCTCTCGCGCTTTCCGCTATAATAATAGTCAAGATGTTGTTTTGCGAGAAAAAGTCCCTACAAGCATGCACTCGGGGGGGCTCGAACTCACGACCCTGACTTACCAGGGACGATATTCACCTGTCACTCCACCGGGGACGCCGGTGAGGGGGTGTGGCATTGCGGAGTGTGCTATTGAGGGTGTGTGCTGACCGTATTGATAATTGCTACGTAACGGGCGTTAAGGAGCCCCTTCGGTATTAAAAAAAAAAGAGTACTTGAGTCTGCTTGAGCGTTGAAAAATAGATTTCGTTTTTTTTACAGCAGCAATACTATTTCTGGTATAAATAACTCCATATCAGTACTCCTTACGGAAAACGGCATAGCTCCAGTTCTAATGCTCAGACCTTCGACCGACCAACGTAAAGCTTGTTCGTTATATTCTGTAGGAGGTATTGGGGCTCTTGGATCTGCAAGGGAGGGCAATCATTGCTGTGTTTGCATCACGAAACGAAAGTGCTCCGCAGCAAGTTTTTGATCGTTTCGGAGCTCCTGTTTGGTATCTACACTCTGCTGTGGCCACGTAGGACGCTACGGACGGTCGAGCTAGAGGCTCAGGTACGTTCGCCTACTATTAATAGTTATCGGCGTCCTCGTCGAAAATCTGAGTTCAAACAGTACCAGCAGCCGGAGAAACTGCTATTTTTCAAATTCGTCTTGGGTACCAGGGGTGTGGCGAGTCGTTTTCGAGTAAGAGGCACTTTTCGTGATGAACAAGGCGTCTGATCGATATGCGTCCTGAGCCACAAATGTTGACCATGATCTAGGTTCTCTGAAACTACTCATTGGTCGAAATTCTTAGTATTAGAACTGGAGAAATGCCGTTTTCCGTAGGGAGTCACGAAAATGTGGAAATTATACCAGAAATAGTATTGCAACTGAAAAAAAAAACGGATTTGTTTTTCATTTGCTCATATATTTTTTGACCGAAGGGGCCCCTTAACTGACCTCGGCCAGACTGCAGATGGTGTAATGACAAGAGGCTGCGATAGCAAGCGGGTCGACAAGAGAGGGGGGTGGTACCGGCAACTAGGGGTGTGCTATCATAGCATTTTTATTTATTTTTCCATCCCATTTGTTTTATCTTCGCACTTCTGTCTTTCTCCCTCCCTAGTCGTAACTCTGATCCGGGGTCACAACGTAGGCTCCTCTTCCTCCTCTCCCACTACGGTCCTTGCCTTGGTTTATATCGCGCAGAGGGTTCAGCCTTCCCAACGCTCGTCGATTTTCATCGAAATTTGCTAACTCACGCTCTCGCGCTTTCAGCTAGTCAAGATATTTTTTGCGAGAAAAAGTCCCTACGAGCATGCACTCGGGGGGGCTCGCACTCACGACCTTGACGCTAACAAGTTTCGTGGTTACCTGCTAGCCCACGCGGGTGACATGTGAGAGGCTTTAATCCGAAACCAGCTTGGGCTTTGTCATTCCCACGCAATACTGCGGGTGAGGGCAAACCCCATGCCTTAGTTCGGAAATGACAGCAAATATCCCCGCCTTCATGCAATGCCGCAGAACGGTTACTGGTAGGGCATGAAGGAGCTGTTACGCTGGCGCAACTTCCGGGTTGGAATCCATTGCTGCTTAGCGCAACAGGCGTCGGGAGGCGTGTTGCGACGCCCCGAACAGTACACCGTATCACAGGCGCACAGATGCTGGAGTACCTTGGAGTAAAGTAAGGGGTATTGGAGATAAAATACTTCAGGTACTTCGTGTGCTCGGAGTATTTCGGGGTTCGATAATCCGGGATACTGCTCGTACTCGGAGTATTTCGGGTATGAACACTCTCAATACTGCTTGTACTAGGAGTATTTCGGGGGTCCGATACTGCGGGTACTACTTTTACTCCGATTATTTGGGGCTTCAGTACTGCTCATATTCTAAGTATTCCAAGTACTCAGGCCGCCAGTACTCTAATGCTCTAAGTACTCGGAGTACGAAGTGTACTCGATATTCGGAGTATATTCGGAGTGTAAAGTACGTTAGGAACATCTTTGAATAATTTTAAAGACTCGGCCGTCATTCCTCCCAGGTTCTGGGAGCATGTGATTGGCGTTTATAGCATTTTAAAATTCACAGATGCTCCCAATACCTGCGAGTATAATTCGAGTATTTTAGAGAAAAAAATACTCCAGGTACTTTGTGTACTCGCAGTATTTCGGTGTTCAATACTCTCGATGCTCGGAGTACTCCAAGTAATTTACATGTTTGTACTCCGAGTACTGCTTGTACTCGAGTATAAGTACTGCTCATACTCCCAGTACTCGGAGTGTTTGGGCCTTCAGTACTGCTCATACTCCAAGTACTCCGAGTATTTAGGTCACCTGTACTCTAATACTCTCAGTACTCGGAGTACGAGAAATACTCGATACTCCGAGTATACTCGGAGTACTCGGAGTATCGAGTAAACTCGGAGCATCTGTGCACACGTGTATCAGATATAGCATTGCGCACTAGTTATAGTTTGTTTTCGAGATACTGCTACAATGGCTCGAGACAAGTTCCGTGATTGGCGACAAACCTACTATTTTACACCAGCACCGGTTGTTGGGGCGTAGGGCACAGTAGAGGAGGAGCATCAAGTGTTGTGGGTGAATGGTATCCACCAGGCGGTGTGATAATTTTGGCGTTTGATGCTGTTTTCAGACTCACCTCCGTTGGGGGTGTCGTATCCAACGTACCCCTGGTGATATCGTGACGATATAAAAGCTCAAACATATATATCACCGGGTGTGCTCATCATGTAGGGGTGTGTGCCATCTAAGGGGGGTGTGCTTTCGTCCGTGTTATAAATACATACCGTAGTATCATACGTATTCCTTTCATAAAGCTGTTGAGCTCTACAAGTGCGAGTGCACGAATGCAGCATTGGTATTTGTTTTATTTATTTATTTTTCAATCCCATTTATTATATTCGCCCTTCCTTTCCCTCCCCACAACCTATAGCCGTAACGCAGATTCGGGGTTCTCTCTCCTGCCCACTACGGTTCGTGCCTTAAATTATTTTCGCGAGAAGTCTTCAGCCCTTTCTTTCCCTTGTCGGCTCGTCGCATCGACTTGAGCCTACCCACGCTGATAGGCGCCCTCAGCAGTTGATTCCGTTTATATTTTATTTTATTTTTGCAAATAAACTCAAAAGTCTGACGGAGTGGTAATCGAACACACGACATAAACCGTAGCAGCATTCGAGCGTGTGCCACTATAAATTCCAGGGTTCTTTACGGTTAACCGTCCGTGCACGGTGCGGTTTATTTTTTTCGAAAATCTTATGGTCCGGTTCGGTGCGGTTTTTAGAAAGCAGAAATAGTACGGTGCGGTTCGGTGCGGTTATCCGATATTGTAAATCCTACGGTGCGGTTTGGTTTTTTCATGCATCCTACGGTGCGGTTCGGTGCGTTTTCCAGAAACCAGGAATCCTACGGTACGGTTCGGTGCGGTTTTCAGAAATCGTAAATGCAAGGGTGCGGTTCGGTTTTTTCATTCATCTTACGGTGCGGTTCGGTGCGGTTTTCAGAAATCAGGAATCCTACGGTGCGGTTCGGTGCGGTTTTCAGAAATCGGGAATCTTACGGTGCGATTCGGTGCGGTTTTCAGTTTTGAAAATCCTACGGTGCGGTTCGGTTTTTTCATGCATCCTACGGTGCGGTTCGGTGCGGTTTCCAGACGTGTGAACCCTACGGTGCGGTTCGGTTATATTTTGTTTCCTACGGTGCGGTTCGGTTCGGTTTTCCGAAATCGCAAAACCTACGGTGCGGTGCGGTGCGGTTTTCGAGAGGGCGAAAATCCTACGGTGCGGTTCGGTGCGGTTAACCGCACCGGACCCCACCGAACCGATAGGAAAAACCGCACTGTAAAGAACCCTGGTAACAACAGTAGATTATGGGGTTCGGGGGTCAGGAACAAGGGGGGCAACATCTGATATCACTAGATTCTAGGGTGAGGGGTTGCAGAAAGCAGAGCCACAGTAGGAGCGAAACAGTATTGAGCAGCAACACCGCACAGCCTGCTGTGCGTTGAAATACGCTCGCGGCAACTTGAATCCGGCCATTCGTGTGGACAGCGGAATTTATTTCAATGCTTGTTTGGGAGTGCTGGGGGTGGGCGGGGGGGTGTTCGTTCTAGCTTGGTAGATTTAGGGGTGGCAATCAGTTTGTTGGTTTGAGGAGGCTAGCTTTTTGTGCAATGAGCAGTTGATAGTTGTCGTACGTTTGGGTTATTGTGTTGATTTTAATGTTGCTTCTTCTCCGTCATGTGGCATGTGACACCCATGTGGTGCACATTGTCGGACGGGAAATGGAACAATAGTATCAGGGTTTTATTCTTCTTTCGGGAATGTTATGAGTGATCAATGTTGAAGCCCATGCTGCATGCTGCACAATGTCGGATGGCAAGCACAATCAATCGTAGTAATATTTATAACGTGATGCCTACAAACTTGGTGCCTTATGTTGCTACCAGGTTTCAAACTTAGTTCGTATTAATAGTAGTAACTCTGTAGTATGGCGCACCTTGTTATGTACCAGGCATAACATGATATCATACATCGTGCCAATCAGTCACTACTGCTGTGTAGCCTGATAGCTAGCACATATGCGCGTATAAAACAACATAGAAATGATACATCACCTGATATATCGGAAATATCACGGATATATCACGGATATATCCACATATATCCCGTAGTACACCCGGATATCTGTAATAACATATCATATCCCGTACGTATATCCAATTATATCCAGGATACCATGATATGGAAATAAATATGGATATAATATGATATATCCAGAATCGGGATTTATCCAGATTGTTTGGGGGCAATATATCCATATCATACCCCCCCCGGTTTTCAACCCAATACCCAGCCCTACTAACGACAATGAACTACAGTGCCCATTGCTCGAGCAACACGTGACGTAGATAGCGCCTATATCATTTGTGCGTGCTTTGCCTATGACATGTCGACTCCAATCCAGAAAGCGCTCACACAGTGCCGCAATGGGCAAGATGATAGATTGTCCTGCTATAAGACAACATATCTAAGTCGCGGAAATGAAGTATCTGGTGAAAGTACAGCAGTGCAAGTAATTTACATGGAACGGGAATTTAGACGAAACAAAATGAGAAGTAAACAATTAGGTATGAAAAAGTGGCGAGTTGTCGCGCCGTGGCGACCGAAGAAACCTCGTGAAATTTTAATGTACACGACAAACCCTGGTATGGCCTGGAAACACTGTATGTAGTTCACGTCCGCAACGATCACCCTAAACGACATGATACAAAACAGCACAAAATCGTTTAGTAGGCCAAGTCAAATCTTGAGACGGCACGAAACTCTGATAAAGCTGAAAAGGTCAGAATCGTATCGTACCTCCGTATAGCGCCGTATTGTTTTCAAATGAACTGCGGCCATCGATGAAGATTGACGAATCGGACGCGAATAGAGCACCTGTTCATTGGCAGGCGGAGTCGTTAGTCTGGTGTAAAAAACGAATCTTTTTATCCGCGCGCGATACAGTTGGAACGCAAAACAAAATATAATACCTTATATCAGCGAGCAAGCTCGGTAACACACTTGCACTGGGAACATGTCCGTATAACCAAGCAGGAATAAAATAAAGAGTAATTAATTGTTGCGACGAGGTAATCTAAGGGTCTTTGCATATTCGAGGCATTTGTATATTAAGGTCTGTCTCGTGAAAGCTTCTGTAAAAGTTGTTTATATTTTGGTACCGCAAATGAAACATAATACGACGTATAGACATCAAGTGATGAGGCCTACAAAACCAACGTTGCGACCTACAAGACTGGATACCTGGCACTGTAGTTACGAGTGTCAATTTCAATGTCATGTGCCAAGGACAAAGTACGGCCAATTTCGCGTTGTGGTTAATTTCTTCAGTACATAAAACAAACTGCACAAGAAGCTTAGGACATCGGCGCAGAAACACGACCTAACCATAGCATGTGCTAAAGCAGGACAACAGCGACGTTGGCCCAGCGACCGGCTTGCTGGGAGATTGCCGCGCTGAATGGCGCTGGCACGAAGAAGGGCACCCGTGTTTGAAGAGGTGGCGAAATGTGGTCAACAAGATCATGCTTACAACCAAACTTCCAACAGCGTGATCAGGTTAAAGAACCCCACTCCCCGGCTCCGCTCCCAACACCCCGCCAATCGAACACAACGTACATACTGTATGGACCCGTGTGGAGTCGCAACCTTGTGCTGGCTCAGTTCCATGGTGTGGAGGCTGCCGAGGTAAAGAACCATAGTGTCATTGGTCAAGGCTACGTCTACGTTTTGACTTCCTACGAAATGTCACTCAACACACGATATCTCCTCGCATACAGGATGGTATGGACGCGAGAGCCGCCTTATCCCCCTCATATCTCTGAGTTTGTACGATATGACATATACCGGTGGTACCTCACTTGTCGAACGCGCAAACCTCCACCCTCAAGTGCGCTGCATTCTAGAGGCTGGCTTGGGAAAATCTTTAACTCGTAAAACCCGATTTGAGGCGATGGCCAAAACGGTATGAACAGACCCCTGAAAAGCATAAAGATCTTAACAGAACTCATGCACACGGACGAAAATCATGCTTATACCTTCCGCTGCTGCAATGGTGCCGTAGGGCAAGGTTACCACATATATTCTTCTCGCCTCAACTATCACCACGTGTTCTATCTGGCTACAACCAGGCTGTTTGCTGCTGAAATGCATACAGCATTCCAACCAATTGGCATATCGTTGGTCCAGACCTTTGGCTGAGGGGGATTTATTTTTGCAACCAAACCAAACCTTGTTCGTGTGAATGAAACAACGGGTACAACATGAACGTACCCCGATCTTGACAAATGTTTTGCTGCCGACATTCACTCGTGTTTTTCTCCACAACATAAGTAAACGGTCCGTGAACTGAAGGTTTTGCATTTTTTACTCAGCACCAAGGTGCAAGTTGCTCCGCTTGAAGGTGATCGTTTCGAAACCCAAAGTGCCGTCAAAATCGCGAATATCCTGAGGAAGGCCGATTAGAAAATTGTATATATTACCAAACAACTTACTCCGTTTCGCCTATAATTGTTTTCGGTTAACGCCCCGGACCCGAGAGGGCATGCAGTTTGAATGTGGTAGCTGCAGCTGTTTCCGAAGCAGGCAAATGAGTGCTATACACATGGAAGTTGTTGTGTGGGTAGGCTCTTGCCGTTGAGCACCAATAACAATCAAAAAGTCAAATCCAGCTGCGGACAGTAGATACTACGTATGTATCAGCCAAGCACAGAGTTCACAGCTTGGTACATGGATTGTGCTTCGTGTATTATTGATCGTTCGTTAGTTGTGGTTCTCGGAATTGGAAACTCAACCAGCTCGTCTGCCCAAACTTTCTCCCGGTTGAGGATCCGTTGTGTGATGTAAGTGCCGCAAGGCCGATTTCTGTGATTAATCCCAAGTTCATCTGTACGTTTGCGGTTCCGTTCCACGTACCCAGCCTCATAGCGTCTTCTACATGGTTAACGTTTTGTTTAGCTCCGTGTTTGACTGCAATTGCGCGGCTATCCCTGACGCTCTCATATCCAAGTGTTTTATCACGAATAGACATTCTACAGCAGCATCTCACTAGGCAGCAGTGGAACTTTCCATCACCGGAATCTCCGCCACAGCGTCATTTCATGGAGTCTGAGCATAATGTATGGCCGGGTCTGCTCCGGACATTACACGGAGCAAACATTGTCATTGCCGGATAAACTATTTACCGTGTTTAAGTGAAAAAATGGCAGAAACCCAACCAAAAGCAGTAGCACCATCGTGTAAGTTTATATTAACTGTTGCACGGTGAGCCCGCTCGTTGATCTGCGCACCCGCTGGCCACCTCTTGATGTTTGCTCACACTCCATTCACCTCACACTCTTACTCCGGTCATGTTCTGCCTCCGGAATAGCCACACCCCCCTCCTGCAGGAATGGGTCTAAAAGTCGGAAGCGCCAATACATTTACAATCATACTTATGCATGACATATGGGTGCATATTTCACTGCGATAGTATTTTCTTCCTGCCGTTCGCTATCCTTCTGAGGTCGTTTAGGTGCTGTTATTAGCATCTCATATAAAAAGCTGTGCATGGTACATATACGGCCATGACTAGAATGTCCACCGACTGATTCCAGGGTTTCACTTATACACCTTGTGTGGGAGTGGTTACGGGCACTACGAGCAACATTGTCTCCGCGCCGCACATGCTTGGCTATGTTGACGTGCTCTGGCATGGCTTTGTTGGCGATCACCGGCATGGCTTTCTCGCGGACGAGCGAGAAGTGTGATGTTCGGGAGGAGACTTTCGGCTATCATCCTCTAAATCTAACCGCGGGACCGTTTCTAAAGCATGTATTGGTATTTGCATGCTCAAGCATGTATTGGTATTTGCATGCTCGCGCATTAATTGTTGATGTGTATCTTGTATATACACGCGTCTTCGTTTTCTTACCTCCGGGCCTTATGTCTCCCACAGAGTAATGGTGCAACGGCTACAGGCGGATTAACCCAATTTCCGGCTGCTTACTCCTACATAAAAAAAAATCAACTACCCCCTGGCCATTAAGCTGTTGTTATATTTTCCCCGCCACCCCCTAGCGATGAATTGCATGGTATTAAATAAGGTTTCCCTTAAACAATGGTCCAAAAACACTTTCTGTGGTAAAACTCGGATTTAAACCACCCCGTCATTGTTTACTGCTCCCAAACGTCTAGGACTGCTACGAGCACGTACGTACTCGTTGCAAGTAGGTGTAGAGAGAAGAGTCGAGAACACGGCCTACAGATACGAGCCACTTTGCGTCTAACGGCACGACGCTACCTAAAACACCAGACACCGGGCGTGGCTATCCCCACCCCCTCATAGTGCGGTGCCGGCACAAAGGAGCACAAGGACGATGCTGCCTAAAGTTGGCAGTGTGAGGGGCGATCGCTCCCGCAATTATAATCGGCCTACCTGGCCCAAGAAAAACCCAAGCTTCTTGGGACTCGTATTCCGCTCGAAAGCACGTAAGTTTCACAGGCATGTTACCTGTCTTTCACGGCCACCCCGATTGCTGAAACACTACGCATAAGATAACATAAGCCTTACGCGGCTAGCGCGGCGGCATCATGCACTGTCGAAAGAGTCACACCGCTTGTTCAGGGATGAGCTACGTAGCTACGATAGCGGTAACTAGCGTGGGGTGGTTCATAACTACTAATGAAAATGAGTCCGCGAAGACAGCAGATTTGCAAGAGACTGAACCAGTATGCTCGTATCAACCTCGTTCTCTCGAACACCACGCACAGGACAAGGCAAGCCCACCCCCTGACTGCGGCGTCGACATAATCGTGCTAGCAGGAAGAAGATGACGCTCAGTTACAGCAGGCGCTGTGATAGCATCTACACGCTTTTGCAGCATGTTTTATAATCCTGTCACTAAATCGAATGATAAAACTGTCCTGGGACAATGCTCCTTGGCGATCTACACCCATTGAGTACGCCACGGTTAACCACGATGCGCGTTATGATTAACCTGGTCCCGTGTTCGATGAGATGGCGTCACCATGCAACACATCACCACATGATCCGCGTCTAAGGTTAGCGATAGGGTTAGGTCGTGGAATTAGGCATGGAACACCCCATAGGTCACACCACACATGTATCTTTCCGTGGGCTACACCATGGTATACACCGAACGGTACTTAATTGATTTTTCCATTCCAAGGTATACTTCACGGTACACACGATGGAATACCATCATCATTGTATGTACCACGATGTCCTCACTCGTCATGGTGTATCTAAAGGTGGAAAAATTCCCCATGGGCTCTCCCCTTTACCATGTTATCAACGAATGGTCCATGATGTGTGCCAGTGCACGGCCATGCACATCTACCTGGTATGGCCGTGGTGCGATCGATGGGACCAGTCAAGGTGAGTATTGTGAACGCCCCCACTAGCATGTCCCAAGGAACACCCCTGGCACGGTTTCAGTTTATGGAGTATTCCACGGAACGTATGCAATGGAGCTAACCATGGGTACGTCTATGGCAGTTCACGTGCCCGTGAACCATGGATGCACGTGGCATATGCCATAGGAATACTTTGTTTCGTGAGTTACGAGCATGAACTTGATCGCGGACCCATGGGCGAAAGGTCCATGGTACCATGATCTAGGACCATGGGACTCACCTGGACGTGATTCCTGGAGCGCCATATACTACACCATGGGTTCCGTACATGCAATAGAACGGTGCATACCACCGTCCATGGGCCCGTGGTTTATGTCATGGAGCATATCATGGCCACATCTATTCACGATGGTTTGCACTATGGGGTATGTCATCGTCGGTTAGCGCATGGGCAAGCTCATTGGGTGCACAACGACTTAGCAGCACCTCTCCTCCTGGGCCCAAAAGGCGCCAACGAAGATTCGTGAGGAACCGTATGATTTTAGTTTTCTAAATAATCGTATCCATGCTGACGTACAGGGTAATAGGGTCTAAGTGTAACTCGTACGTCGACTGCGGCCGTTGTGGCCTAGATCATAAGAACCCATAATGCAATATACCGTGCATGTCTAGCTCATCGATTATTGTATTTACAGCCTTCTTCGGGCCACTGTTTTTACGGCGCAAATCAAAACAAACCCTTGACCTCTCGTCGATTTCATGTACTGTATGTACGATGACCGGTTGATATAATACCAATAGTTCCAAACAGTTGATCATACGCCATTGCGGCGAAAGGGGAAGCACTCACTCCTAGTATATACCGGCTGGTTCTGAGCTTGTGGTGCTGTAACTCCTCCCGCCTTCAACGTTCGCGTCGGTGTTCAGAAATCGACCATGAAGTTTGAAGTTCATGCTCTTTGAACCCCTTTCAACCTGTAGCCTAATGTCTTGTTTATGTTGACGCTCAACTATGTCTTGTTGTTGTGTTCTTTGCGGAATTGAATTAGAGTCCGTTAGGACATTCAAATATACCAGGGGAAACATGTACATATCACAACCCATTAATCAACGGTTTTGCAGGGACTCATAAAAAAACTATATAGGCAATCGTGATCCATCTCCAGAAACGCTTGTTGTGCGGTAAACATGTAAAACAAATGGCGTTGCCTCAAAATTACGTTGTTAGGTATGTACTGGAGGTCAATCTTTGGCCACACATCTGACTTGGAAATTTCGTGCGCAGCAAGTTCTTCACATCGTTTTGCGAAGGTTTGTGTATGTCTTACGTAGGAGTACCTGAAGGCGGTTGGTTCAGAAACAATTGAAACAAAAAGGTGCTCATGGCCTACGGAAACGCATGACTAGTATTCACCATTTAGAAGGCCTGTGGTAGACCGGGGGACCGTTTCGTCGTTAGCAGCAGATCTCTGATGTAGAGTAGGCAATGAAAACAAAACTTCTCTGTGTTCCGCTATTTGCGCCTATCATTGCCGGCACATTTTAGACGAAATATATCAAACTGAAGTAGTTATTACATGCGGTAAACTTGGCGGTCACAGTTTGAGGCTTGTTTTCTTGCAACACGGCACACCTGCAATCAATGTGGCCGCGCATACTTATGTTTGGAATTGGATGCTACCGTCGACGTTAGCCTGACAACCTGCTCGTGATGTCTTACCTCCGTTTGAAGCATTGTTCCGTGTGAAAGTGCAACCGAATACGAACAAGGCGCTGGAAGCAAGAACGGTGACTGCCCCTCCGTCTTCTGCGTTTCCCCCCTCGACCCCAATATTGTTGAGGCGGAGGGTGGACCCGTCGGACACATAGAATATACCAGTGCCATTTCCACCATCGATGACGACACCTGCGGCATTGTCGTCACCGAGCGCGTCTCCGGTGACAGTCAGGTGCTTCCCGTCGGACACTTCGATCCTCTCATCGATCGCCACGTTGGAATGCCACGTGATGTTGAAATTACCTTGGTCCCCGCAAGCTAGTGCGTCAGTAAGGTTCTGAACATCGGCTGCGGAGGTGATGCGGATCTCGACCGTATCCGGAACGCATGAGGCTGAGTCTGCTTTAGACATGAAGCCCGTGGTCAGCACGAACGCCAGCATCGCCATGGCCATGATTTCCATGCTGTATGAACAATGGACAGGCAACGCAGGTCGATCGTGGTTAGATCTTGCCTTACTGGTGTAGTCGAGGTTGGGTTTGTTCGTTCAACTAGTATGTGCTCCGTTCGCGCGAGAGTGTGATGCTGCCGTATTACGGCGGTATGAGCAGACGGGAAAAACGCAAGAGCGCTAGGATATTTACATGCATATACTTTCCAAGCAGTCAGCAGTGTGACCCTTATCATTTTATTAGCGGATAGCTGTAATTGCAAGCGACAATGCACTTTTCTCCCAAGTATGTCGAAACCCCTTCCCCTTTGCTCATTACCGCCATATGCCCAGTCGTCTAGTTCTTCCCCCTTTTCACTTCCTTCGCCATTCCTGTTATGACCGTTCCCTTTCATATGTTTCGCCGGTCACCATCATATCACACCCCCCCAGCAGTCTTACGCGTTAGGCGGGGTTTGTATGTCTAATTTAAAGTTGATTTACACATTGTTGTTCCTTTTATCTCCCTACCTTGTGGCGTAAGCGTTAACATCGAACGATATAAGGACCGTCTTGATGCAGGCGTCTACGGATTAACCGTGATCGATATGTGACGTCTGTATATACTGGAGGTCAAAAACTATTTCCCCGTTTGCCACACATTATGTAATTTGTTTTCCATAACCTGTAAACCCCTCTCAAATCGAGCGCGTATACTGAACAACCCTGAGTAATTATGCTACGAGAATCACGGAAAAGACGCAGGTATATGCGTGTCTTCACATAGGACAGCACCTATTGCAGCGACCTAGCCGGGGTGCTACATCGGGTCTAGAAATGCGAGTCAAGCCAATACGGCATGAGGGTCATAGTGGGTCAAGTTGCGGCAAGCGGCCTGCGTGTGCTTGGTGTGACGGTTGTAAGTATCTACTGCTGTGGTAATCTATGTTTTTTCTTCGGCGACGCTTTGGAGGAACGAGGCGTGGCATTGTCAACCTGAGACTATTTAAACCAATTGAAATAGCGCTGCTGCAGCAGTGTTGGGTCGGGTTAACTAGGCACGCCAGAGCATACAATTCTAGGAGTTTGTTGATTAGCCATCCGAAGGCGCGACTCGCAGACCTCTACAGTAGAAGTATTTCACGAGCTCTCTACATATATATAGTGGAATTATTTGGTGTATGGTGGGAATGCCCCTACACCAATCGCATATCCTCTATCATGCTATTAATGGCGTCCAGTATACCGCATACTCGTATAATGGAGAGCTAGGATTCGCCTGGCTGACAATGCGTTCCTCGTGATTATCCCGTAGTCCCGTGATAACTGCGAAATCTCGTTCCCGCACAAACGCGTCCCGCACAAATTCAACTATCCCCTTTCGGCAAACACGTCCCGCTCGAATCAGGGTATACGGATACAGACGTGGCCATTCTTCTAACCTTGGAGCAACCTTAGCGGTGAGGTACCTTGCGTGAGACCTTGTGAGCGACCTTGCGAGCCCGGCAATACCGGTAGATTGGCAAATAATAGCCGCGCAAGATGTATACAAATGAGCACTTTGGGTTCACCCGGTGCACTTGTTCCAACAGTGTCCGTACGAGGTACGAGGCGTAGTCGCAATTAGTCGTGAAAAACAAATACGAGTCCGATGTTAAATATAAATCCGATTTGATGCTCACTGTACTAAAAGAAAGACTTCGAATCTCAAGCCGTGGGTTCGATTCCCCGCATCTCCACAACATCCCTTTGTATTGTTTCGTGTGTGTTGTCACAACCAAGTAGCACTCCGAGCAAGTTTTTAATTTCCACCGGGTGATGAGCTTCCAATATGATATTGTTCTCAACAGGCAGATGCTCGTACGGCCAAAAGTACACAAACAAGTAAACGTACGAAACAAAAAGTAAAAAATAACATTTTCCGGCCTGTGAGAGGATGATTAAATAAACATCAGAAACATTTCTTACTGGAAACGTTGCGCGAAGTGGGGGGGGGGGTGATAAAAAAGCATCCACGGGTAAACAAATGTGTTTTCCAACTCTTTTGGACTAGGTGCTTGGATATAAGCGTATTCAGATATCTAGGTTAACCATTACAAATACCTATGCCAGTTCAATATAATCGGCCTTATGTTTATCATCATCCAAACCGGCCTTATATTTATCATCGGACTGGTACGAAGTACGATATATACAAGGCTTTCCTACGGAGTGGGCATAGTAAGGGCGACGCAAGAAAATCAGGTTACCTCGACAGCAGCAGAGCATCAGCATAATGCACAGCAGCAGCTACAACAATACCAACAGTAAAAACGACAGCAGCATCTACACTGCGGCATCTTCACCTAAACCGAGGAGTGCGGACGAAGCGACTAGACGAAAAGGAAACTAATGCACGAAACAACTTAACCTGGTATTATACGTATTAACTCTAGTTTTTTTGTATGATACTGCCGCCTGCTGGTAAAATATGTACGCACGTACAGCAGTACCTCCTACATTAATACGTACTGTTGTTTTATACGTAGATTATAAGGTAGTATAGCTGTCGCCAGGAACTCGCGCAGCAGGATTGTAGTAACTGTCGTCAACTTGTGTGCATTGGTGGGGAAAAAAACAGGGAAAAACGTCGACGACGTGCCCCGAGAACCCCCTCTGCCCTCCCTTCAGGCGGTACACGCGCATAATGACGCAGGCTGGCAATGAGTATATGCTCCACTTGCGTGAGCCCCTGGAGTTCTGGAGGAACACCAATAATGAAAATGGCCTGATTTTTGTATGGTGGTGCTGAAATGACTCGGTTTTTATATGGTGGGTCTGGAATGACTTGGATTTGAATGGTGGGCCTTAAATGACTTGTTTTTTGTACAGTGGGTTTAAATGAGTTGAACTTTGTACGTATAGGAGGTTATAAATGACTTCATTTTTGTATCTGGAGTCTGAAATGACTTGAATTTGTACGCTGGGTCTGAAAGGACTTGGTTTTAGTATCAGTGATGAAAATGAATCGAATTTGAATAGGGAGTCTGAAATTACTTGGTTTTTGTATGGGCGTCTGAAATGACTTGGTTTTTGTATCGTGGTTCTGAAATGACTTGAAATTGTACGAGGGGTCTGAATTGACTTGATTTTGGTAAAGGGGGTCTTATATGACTTGGAATTGTATGGGGGATCTGAAATGACTGGAAATTGTATGGGGGGTCTGGATTGACTTGATTTTGGTATGGCGGGTCTGAAATTACTTGAAATTGTTTGGGAGCTCCGAAATTACTTGGTCTTTGTACAGGGGTTGGCAATGGCTCGGTTTTTGTATAGTGGGTCTGGAAATGACTTGGTTTTTGTATTGTGGTTCTGAAATGACTTGAAATTGTACGAGAGCTCTGAATTGACTTGATTTTGGTATAGGGGGTCTTATATGACTTGGAATTGTATGGGGGATCTGAAATGACTGGAAATTGTATGGGGGGTCTGGATTGACTTGATTTTGGTATGCTGGGTCTGAAATTACTTGAACTTGTTTGGGAGGTCCGAAATTACTTGGTATTTGTACAGGGGTTGGCAATGACTCGGTTTTTGTATAGTGGGTCTGGAAATGACTCGGTTTTTGTTGGAGGGGTCTGAGATGACTTGGCATTGTATGGGGGGTCTAAAATGACTTGATTTTTGTATGTTGGGTTTGAAAGGACTCGGAATTGTATCGGGGGCATAAAACGACTTGGTTTTTGTATTGTGGTTCTGAAATGACTTGAAATTGTATGGGGGGTCTGGATGGACTTGATTTTAGTGAAGGGGGTCTGAAATGGATTGAATTGGTATGGGGGATCTGAAATGACTTGAAATTGTATAGGGGGTCTGGATTGACTTGATTTTGGTATGGTGGGTCTGAAATTACTTGAATTTGTTTGGGACGTCTGATACGACTTGGTCTTTGCACAGGAGGTTTGGCAATGACTCGGTTTTTGTATACGAGTAGTGCGTCTGGAAATGACTCGGTTTTTGTTAGAGGGGTTTGAAATGACTTAGCATTGTATGGGAAGTCTAAAATGACTTGATTTTTGTATGGTGGGTTTGAAAGGACTTGGAATTGTATCGGGGTCTAAAATCGCTTGGTTTTTGTATTGTGGTTCTGAAATGACTTGAAATTGTATGCGGGGTCTGTATTGACTTGAAATTGTATGGTGGGTCTCAAATGGCTTGATTTTTGTATAGGGGGTCTGGAATGACTTGATTTTTGTATGGGGAGTGAGCAACTCGTCAACGCAAGAGTCCGGGGTTCGAGACCCGCGCACGACTCCCAACTTTGTTTTTTTGTTAGAGAACAACGTAGTTGACAGATAAAAGTGTGAGAGTTGCAGTACGTCTACGATAGAAATAAAGAAAAAAGGGAGGTACACACAACTTGTACGTGTAGAGTAACAGGTGGCACAGTGACTTCTCAACACAAGATTCCGGGGTTCGAGACCCGTGTACCACTCCCAACTTCTTATTTTTATGTTGGAGAACAACGTATAGTAGACAGATAAAATTCTGGGAAACTGATGAGTATAGACAAATAAAGTTCTGAGAAACCGATGAAAAGCGCAAAAAAGAAAGTAGTAGACAAAATAAAATTATGAGAATTTGATGAAAAGTGCACACAAAATCAATAGTTTAATCCAGTAAGAAAACCGCCACGGCTATTTTGCCAGGGGTCCCTATCACGAGAGCCTTGGTCAAAATTAGAAACTCGCATGTAATAATAATGTGCCAGCCCCAAAGAAAGGCGTTGGCTTTGGGCCTTATTCTATTTTTCGTAGACAATAAAAATGTATCACAGCTCCTGGTATACATGTACTACTGCTGTACGAGTAGCCTATAAAAGAAGAGAAAAGCTGAAAACTTGGGCGCATGCCCAGTTTTTTTTATTGTGACTAGTGTCGACCATGCAGGCATGCGGTGTTTGCTTGCCGGTAAGCTCACAGGAAAACTATCAATCTCTACTGATCTATCCCCTATAAGATCTCGATCTCTCCCGATCACCCTCCGATGTTCAAACATAGTTGTTACCCTGTCCGGATCTGTTCGTGGTATGCGGTAGCTTCATACAACAGGGTTTCCGGTCTTGGGGGTTTCATGTATTGTGGGGTTTCGTATTATGTATCGGGGCATTATTTAGTATGCCTCGTCGATGGAGAGAGGGAGCTGCCCCGAGAGGCAGTCCGTGATGATAATGATACGACCCGGGCTTTGATGATAAGATACTGCCCGTATATGTGAGGGTAGAGCGTGACAGAAAGGTACGGCTCACTCCTGTGTGGTGTTTATGATGGGCCTTTGACGACAGGTACTGGCTCTGCTTGTGTGTGTATATTTGGGTATTTGGTGATACGAGTTATTTATCTACCACCTTCTCCTTGACGACCCACGGGTATAGGCACGCGGTGACGAAGAACACGTTATACAGCAAGCGTTCACAAACACGATTATCGGATTGCTTCGGGCCCGGAGGTTGTTGGAGCGCTATACTGTGCGAGAGGGGAAGTGGTATTGGACGAAAGGCTGAGGACATGGCTCTCAGCTTGCAGGAATTCTCGAGGGGTCGTGTTGGTGACGGACAGCAGCAACGACAGGTCGACGAACTGAGGGTGCAGCTGGCCGCGGCGACCGCTGCTGGAGCAACGTCGAATGCGGTTCTGGGTGCCGTCAGGAACGAAGGGCATGCCCATAGAGCAGCCAGGAGGTCCTTGGAGACGACGGCGGTGCGCCAAGATCATGAGGTTAGTATTTGGGTTGACCTGGAGAAGAGGCTGGAGCAGGTGGGCCTTCGCAACGAGCGATGGGATGTAGGCCTTCGCATTGAGCACGACGCTTCCTGGACTGTGCTGGATGGTCTACCATTCGCGGAGCGTGAAGCATTCTTCTCAAGGATGGATGCAGAGCATGCGCCGAAAGCAGTCAACGCGGCCGAGCGAACAGGGGCGCAAGAACGCAAAGTTGGGCCCGTCTTCTTTTTCCAGGGGATCGAGAAGGCAGCAGGAGGAGTCGGGCCCAGATACGAAGACATGATGGAAGTGGACATGCTTCGTGATGCTGGCGTACTGCCTGCGAGAAGTTTGGAGGCGTCTCGACAGCAGCAGCACGAGGCTGAGGAGGTGGAGCTTCATGTTGCTGAGCCTGCTGCAGAAAAGCTCGCTGAGCCGCTTACCGCGCCCGTACAGCAGCGCAACGAGGCTGCGGCAGAGGAGCTTGGTGGTGCCGGCGTAACGCCCCCGCCGCTTTCGTCGTTGGTGAAGCCGCAGCAGCTGCGTGGGCACGAGCGGGTGTCGACGCAGCAGCAATGGGATGGGGCTGGTGTGGGCGGCGGAGTGCCGCAGATTGGTTTGGGCCAGCGTGGCTCGTACCCCTTCGACCCAGAGAAACCAGGGAAACGGGATGGGCGTGGGGGGGGGTACGGTGATGGACGAGGGGTGGAGCTGGTGGGAGAGGAGACCAGCAGCAGCAGCAGCAGCAGCGGCGACGGAGCGCGATCTTTCCCATTTGATCCGGGAAAGCAGGCATGTTATATTTTCCAACTTTCTTGTTGGTGGATTGAGTGGATTGGATTTTCTTGGTCTGTTGTTTTGTTTTTGTGCTTCTCTGTGTCTTGGCCGGCATATTTGAGCAATGACTGCTGTAGTTGTGGTGACCTTGTACCCTGGTATGGTGGATCGCAGCTATGTGTGTGGTTGGATGGGAACTGGGTAGGAGAGCGGACGTTCCCGTTCGACCCAGGCAAGTCAACAATTGGCTGGTATGTAGGACTGCTGTAGTTGTGTGATTGTACCCTGGTATGATGGGGAACAACTATATTGTGTGTCTTGCTGTTGGAATCGCGGGGGGGGGTTGTGATGCCATGATTCTACAGACAAAGTGCACTGCTGTATGGAACCAGTTTGTGATGGACTGATTATACAGCAAGCAGCAGTGTATGATAATTTCTGACTGTCTGATTCTACAGCAGTAGTGCATGATTTGTTAGACTGCTGCTGTGCACTGGTATACCGTATTATATGTGGATGCATGATACCCGTACTGCTGTGTGTTGCTTGAAGCATAACAGGGGGTGGGTTGCCACCTTGATTTCACCCGCATGTTTTATAATGTGTTGAGGAAACTACTGCTAATTTTGGCTTGATTCTTCAATGCAGGATCAATGCGTTGGTAAATTACTGCTGATTTAAGCTTGTTTCTACAGCAGTACATGATATTTATGTGTGAAAATCAGTGCTGATGCGTTGTAATGGTAAAAGTTATTTTTTGTGGTCATGGAGTAGAAAGAGCAACCATAAATCGGTACTGACGTTGGTTTTATCACTATTGTTGTGTTGGGAAGAATCACGAGAGGCGGTTGATGGCATGATTCTACCCACAGACATAGTGCATAATTATGTGGTTCGTTATCTAACGATTTGACATGGCTCCTGGCGCTGAAACTAACCACCCGATGCACCCTTTGCTCAACGAGTCAAACTGCACCCTCACTCTGCGGATTTATGAGATGTAGTCCATGCCGCGGTGACGTTGAGCCGCGGCGGAAGACAAGCGTCGAGTCCGTGGGGCAGGGAGCAGGAGACGGGGGTTGAGCGCGTGGGGTTGGGGTAGTTTATTAGCAATGGCCTACAGTAGATTACATTTTTTTGGATCGTTTGTTACAGTAGGAATTAACGAGACGAAATATTTATGACGCTTGGATTGTAATATGATTGCATTGGATATACGAGTAGAGTTATATGCACCTGTTATACTGGTATCTGGTATTTGGCATTCTAATTTGCGTACTACGACCTCTGAAGTACGATGTCAGAATACTAGTATCAACAGCTGTACATTGTCACGTATCTCGGTTATGGCAGTCCATTTATCACGAACTGAGGTATGATTGAGAGACGATGCTTTACCTGGTATATCGAGGGCCTAAATGCTTGTTTTGGTAAGAGGATAGTTTAATTAGAACGCTGGATCGAGCAATCAAATTGTACGTGAGTGCACGCATACAACGACAACGACGTCCTGTTTGTTTCGTTGTCTACGGTGCTTATTTATCATTGACCGCTGATGTTTCTGGTTTGTGGGTTTGGAATTGAGTTTGGTTTTGATTTTATGGATGAGGGGTTTTGGAGTCACACTGATATCGCAGCATTTTACTATCAACCATGCGATGAATGTCTTCTCGTCTACCGAGCAGGGGGGAGATAGTAGTTATACTCGGTAACACGACGAAGACTTGCCATCGCAGATAGTGGAGTCGGGTTATATAATATGTGCATACAGACTATGCACGCAAGGCTACTGACCGGATGTCTGTCTCTGGTGGAGCAGTTATGCGCGCTGGTGTCTGTGTATGATTTGATTATAGGACGTAGATGTCTAGAGCATGTGTCTAACGGATAGTTCGAGATTAACACGTACGGTCGGCAGAGCAGCATGCCGACTTTCTCATCAAACTGTTGCATGCTGAGACGTTTCGCTTTGGCCGTGACTCTGTGATGAACTTGTGGTGATTTCATCCACTGGTTTGTTTGTTTGTTTGTGTTTCCGGGGGTTTTGGGGCATTCGGTTTTGGGGGATAATAGTAGGAGTTTTCGATGTGCATGGGATGTTTTTGGAAAGTACTTGAAGAATTAACGTGCAACTTCAGGAGTTCTTAAAGAAATGGAGAAAGTGATGGGAGGTACCCATACGTTGAATAAGGTTAACCCGCCAATAGAGTATGCCGATGGTCTTGATGAATCGCGCCGTACGCTTTGGCTATTGGTTGATTGCGCACAACGTACAGGGGAACCAATTACTGATACCTATAGTACTTTTGGATCCAGATGCGAATTGTGGTCTTCTTGTATACTTCCGAGGGGAGTGTCAAGCAGGGGGGCTGCTATGATTTGATTTGAGGT
>MEHQ01000271.1:261685-278549 GCA_008828725.1 Saccharina japonica
TACACCTTCCGGAAGGTCGAAAAAATTTCGACCTTGGCGAATAGCCGAATGGGCCGACCTTGGCTAAGGCACTGACCTCGGGAAGGTTGAAATGAGTACGACCTTTCCGGCTACACAGATAAATCAGGGGACTACCTTTCCAAGTATACACCTTCCGGAAGGTCGAAAAAATTTCGACCTTGGCGAATAGCCGAATGGGCCGACCTTGGCTAAGGCACTGACCTCGGGAAGGTTGAAATGAGTACGACCTTTCCGGCTACACAGATAAATCAGGGGACTACCTTTCCAAGTATACACCTTCCGGAAGGTCGAAATATTTTCGACCTTGGCGAATAGCGCTCTGGAAATTTGACCACGTATTTTATGTATGTATGTATTCGAACCGTACGTGCATAGATACTTGCCGCCTGCCCAAATGGCCTGCCCTCTTTATCTTTCCTTTACACTACGGTAGCAGCAGTAGTTTCGATCGCTTTTTTTGTTTTGTTTCTTCGATTTTTGGATCGTCATACCTCCCGAGAAAAAAAAGGAGGGCAGGCGGCAAGTGTGTCGGTTAGTACAGTATCTAAACTGTGTACGTACAAATTACAGGTCCAAATTCAATACATTGGTCGGGGCATGGCCAAACTACTTTAAAAGCATTATTCTGGCTGGCCCAGCTCGTATGGCAACTGAAAAAAACGTACTAATTTGTATTTGCTCTTATATTTGTTGCCCGAAGGGGTCCCTTAAGTACGATATTCTTAACATGTGTCGCGTACTGTAACCAAACGCAAAACGAAGGCTGGCACAATATCTACTTATTACTGTTCATATGCTCCGCGCAACACGATATCCGCAAGGCCAACATATTTAATATAGGGCAAATGCCAAAATCGGGTACATACTAAAACTAAGTAAAACACGCGCGCCACGAACGGTGTTTTGTCCATGAAAAGCCATACCATATACTTTACCAGGGGTAGTTTTGTTTTTGAGCCTAAATATCAGGACTAATGTGCGGCCTCCAAAATATTACTATTAGTAGTTTTTGTATGCTCCTTCTTACATTCAATCGTTCGTGGATGCTTTCATTGCTTTCGTGATCACACTCACTCTTATGACGAGTACTTCTGTATTGTTGTACCAGGTATGTATATAGTAGCCACAGTGATAGCATAAGAACAAAGCGTCGAGTTAAATTAAATTTGAACTGCTCGCTTTCCGTACTATCTGTGTCAGCAAGCAACAGTATATAGTAATAGCGGCAACCGGAAAGTGGCCTCGTAAGGAGTAGCCCCATACCAGTACAAGTTTAGGAAGAAGACTAACACGATGTGAAGAATATACACAAGTCAGGTACCTCTCGCGCCACGGCAAGAGTACTTTTGGCGCCCTCCCCCGTTGCCAGCTTTAAAGCCTCGACCATCCCCGAGGAACCGCTTACACACGGCGGCACGAAGTTCCTTTGCTGTACATATTATAGTAAAAACTGAGTCGACCTCGACGCGGGAAACAAAGTCTGTCTGTGTCCATTGTGCTGTATACGCGCGTATTATATGTTCTGTATGTCGTTGTCGCGGGTCGTATGTACGTAAATAGTGCGATGATGTCTTCGTGGCGGGCGTATAGTAGGCCCTAGCCTTTCAGGCACGCCTCAGGTGCTTTCAGGCATGCGGAGATAGGCACGCCGCAGGCGAAAAAAATTGAGATAGGCAAAAAGATAGGCATGTGCCTGACGTGCCTGAACGTGCCTGAAACGTGCCTATCTATTTCAGGCATTTGCCTGAAACAATGCCTGAGACGTGCCTGAAACCTTTTCGGCGCCCCAAGACAAACCCTATACTAATTTCAAGTATTTTTGTGTAAATGGGCAAATTGCCTGAAAGAATGCCTGAAACTTGTTCAGCGCCCCAACGCAAATCCTGCACTAATTTCAAGTAGTTTTGGTTTCAAGAGGTAAAATGCCGAAACGAAAATGCCGGCCATGCCCCACCGCACTGTCCAACGCGCTGAATGCTCGCTGCCTGCAGTACAGGACCCCTAATAAGAAACAGGCTGATAAGAAATCCAGGCTGAGATTTAGAGGGAAATAAGAAACTCGGGAGTCGTTAACTTGAAATTAGTGTAGAAATCACCCTCTCTCAAATAAGAAATCCAGCCTGGACCATATTTCCTGTTTCTTATCAGGTGTCCTGTACTGTACTACTATATTACAGTACAGGACACCTGATAAGAAACAGATTAATAAGAAATCCAGCCTGAGATTCAAAGGAAAATAAGAAATTCGGGAGTCTTTATATTGAAATTAGTGTAATAAACACTTTCGCTAAAATAAGAAATCCAACCTGGGCCAGATTCCCTGTTTCTTATTAGGTGTCCTGTACTATACGAGTATAATACGTACGATGTGCCTGCAAAGTGGCGCTGCCAGAGCGATTCAGTTTATATAATATGCAGGAACTCTTTGTTGCATGTGGAACCCTTTGCTGCTGCTGCTGCTGCTACGGGCAAGCTGCTCGGACAGCCACTCAAGTCTATCGCTGCCGAGCCTTGTGTGGGATCACCAGGTGCTGGTCGGTTAGGGTTTGCTTCTTGCATTCATTGGTACCGTAATGTCCCCTTTATCAGAGCTAATGGGCTGTGCGCTGCAGGCTGTGGGTGTGGGCTACGCCCTAAAACAATATCCCCTTTCCCCTGATTTTGGGAGTTCCAGACTAACGGCGTTATTTTGTTGTGCCTTAAATGCCTGTAAGCGTGCCTGACGCGTGCCTGGCAAAAGATAGGCAAGATAGGCACGAAAACAGTAGTTCAGGCACGCCTGTTTCAGAAACAGTAGTCCAGGCATTTTTTCAGGCATGCCTGAAAGGCTAGGGCCTAGCTTAAAGATCCACCATCACCCTTTGTCCACCCCTCTAAATGCCTTTAAGCGCGCCTGACGCGTGCCTGGCAAAAGATAGGCAAGATAGGCACGAAAACAACAGTAGTTCAGGCACGCCTGTTTCAGAAACAGTAGTTCAGGCATTTTTTCAGCCATGCCTGAAAGGCTAGGGCCTAGGGATGACAACCATTTTTTTTTTTTTGTTTTTTCCATGTACGAATATACCTTGTGTATACTGGTGGTGTATCCGGTGTATCCAGCAGGGTGTGTCGGTCAGTATCGGTGTATGTTTGGTGTAACAGCTAGTACCGGACAGATGCAAACCCTCGCAACAAGTCAAATAACGTACGAGTAACATCACATCTCCGACAGATAGGTACAGGATATTTACAGAAGCAGTAAGATTGTCTACTCGTACCAGGTGGTTCGTGCAACACGGCGCTCAGTGTCACGTCCCCACACAGAACCAACATAAAACAACCCGAGCAACGATTCGCAGTGTTCTACCAGGTTATACTGCTGTAGCGCCGGTCGAAAATAAATATTCTCCGCACGTACAGCAGCAGTGCAGTATTAAGGAGGTACTATTAATACTACTGTAGTACCGCTACGTAGGGCAGACCGGGGCAGTTACTCGTACAAGTAGTGCTACCGAGATATATAGTAGTATCGAGATTGTGAGTAAAAGGGTCTACACACACCAGTATGAATACATACGTGGGCTCGTCTAAACACCGCATCCAAGTCCCCACCCAGAAACACACGAAGCAACGGCTTGCAATGTTCGACTGCTGTAGCTGCGGGAAGCGCTACGAGTACTGCTTGCTGCTGTAGTACCAAGATTCACCTGTGCGAGCAAGCATGCTGCTGCAGCTCGGTGGTAAGGCAAGGCAACATGGTTATATGAGGTACCACAGGTACGTACCGGTATATACGAGTATGATACCAGATACCAGGTACTCGTATACTCGAAGTATACGATAYAGGGCAGGGCGAGCATAGGGCATCAAGGCGTCGACCACTACTGGACTTGACTGGACTGATAACAGAGGCCCCGTCCGTCGCGACCTTCTTCAGGCAGTGCTTATCCATCCAAGCCTGTGGATCCCACGGCTCTTCGGGACCTTCTGGTCCCCTTCGATCGAGCTCATACCTCCTTTGTACCGCTCACTACTCTCCCTCGACTCTCCTGCTGCAGTCGCTGCCTCTACGCAGCTGCAGCTCATAGTAGGCCTGCGGCCGCCCCTGGTATTGTAGTAGTATGGAAGGCCTTGTATCAAGCAGGGGGGGGGGCGGCCCTCTACCGTCCCCTGTTTTCAGTTTTATATAGGTATTGTATAGGCGTAGAGGGAGGGGATGGTCTCAGGTACCCCCCCCCCCTGTCAAAACGTAAAAGTTGAACAATTTGACGTGAGGTGTCGAAAAAACAAATTTCGACCACCCTCGGTGTACTTAACCATTTCATGCCAACATCAGGTACGATGGGAGGCTGGCCAATGACAGGTATCCTGGCGTGTGATTTGTACTTGGTGTGTAGTGTTGTGTGTTGTAGTACCTGTGTTTGGCACCAAAGTGAGCAGGTATACCTGATGTTTGCTAAAACCCTTAAATAAAATACGGCTGTGCTGTGTAAAGAAAACCAAGGACGAATCTTAACGCGCTGTCAACAGGATTATGCTATAATTATACGAAGCACCGAGTATTATGAGCTTTAATAAAATCCGTAGTGTGTTTCAAGCTTTGTCTGGCTCTGACTTCAGGAATGTTTTGCTAGATTTGATATTCGTGTTCTTCGAGTTTCAACAACAACAACGAAATTACCAAGGGTGTGTTAGGTAAGGTATACGTACTACAGTACCTATACCCGGGTAAGTGTTTGAGGTCGTACCTAACGTACCTAAAACATTCGACAAGGTAATGCCGTCCTCAACGTACCTAACACCTAGGTAAGGTCTTGAGATGCGTACCTACCGTACCTATAAATTAGATAGGGTATTAAGGCCGTCCCAAGGCTCGGACCTAAACCCGGGTATCTCGTCGACGTGTATACCCGATACCCGGGTAAGGTATGAAGGTCCGTACCTAACGTACCTAAACCTTAGGTAAGGTATCGGGGGCCGTACCAAACCTACCTAACCCTAACCCTAAATGTATTGAGGTCGTCCCTGAGCACGTATCTAAACCCGGGTATGCCATCGACGTGTATATGTTACAGCGGTTTTCCATGGGTCCGAGGGTTTCCAGAGAAGGGCGGGGCGTGGTGATCGACGGGGACAATGTGAATTCAACCCGGAGATGAAACGCCTGTACGCAAGGTTGTGCTGTGGGCTGGGGGAGCCCACAACTCCGTGCTAGGCCCCTTATGGGTTGTACTGTTACCCTCAGCGCTGTACTACACACGGAGAGTATCAGCTGGGACAGCGCTATACGATGGCTCACCAGCAAGGACCACAGGCTGCGTGGTACAACGGTCAGTCAATGCATGAACTTGGAATGAGCGTGAACGTGTTGTGTACTTGCCCAGCAAGGAAGGCTGGGGAGGACGGCTCTGGAATAATACAATCGATGTGTTTTGGTGCCGTGCATGTGGATTTTGGACGAGAGTCCGGAGCAAGGCTCCCATCGTGAGTGATATGCATGCATGCGTCAAAGCCTCCTCCTGTGAACGGATGTACGCAAACCACGTTGTTCTGACATGGTGTCCAATCCGAGAATCGAACTCGGGTTTCCACAGCCTAACCCTAACCCTAACCCATATACCCGATACCCGGGCGATGTATCGAGCAGCGTACCTATAGTACCTAAAACTCAAGTAAGGCGTCAAGGTCCGTACCCAACGTACCTAAAACTCTGGTAAGGTTGTTGAGGCCGTACCTAAGTGCGGGCACGGGTATGTACCCGGGTACGGAAACACTGTAAAATTGAGTGGGCTGGGTACTGCAAACAGTATGCACTGGCAGTAGAAATCTACTCGCAGCAGCTACTCGTACCTGCTGGTTGGGTGTTAAGTTCTTAGTCCGTTGGGCTATACTGGTAAAAGGTTGACCGATCGCCTACCTGAACTAAGCCTTATAACACTCTCCCCCCCTGGACCGGCGGGATATTCAGGACAGACCGGATATACGCGTCGTCGTGTCAAAGCCAATTGGCCTCGCGGTTCCAATGTTCTGGGGACCCAGGGAGAGTATTTCTCAGGTTCTTGACATGAGGAAATTCACTTTTCTTAAAAAGTGTTTTCATGGTGGAGGTGACATTCGAACTCACCACCAGCAAGCAGCTCATGTCCTGCCGTCGACGCTATTTGTTAAGACATTAGTCCGTTGGGCTGCTGGTAAAAGGCTGGTTAACCGATCGCCTACCCGAACTAAGCCTTATAACATGGGCCTGCTAGAGGACGCTGTTAGCATATTTGATATCGCGTACAACCATCAGCCGCGTGCTTGACGAAAACAAATGCTCCCTCGCTCGGTGAAGCTTGGCCCTCCTGGTCTCCACAATGGGTTTCGCTCATTGTCCACGACGCTACTCTACCCCTGGTTTGGGCACGTCTGGGTGACCGGTGTTCAGGGTGTGTCACAGGTGGCGAGTGCCCTGATGTTTGGTGTGTGGCGAGGAGATCTCATTCCGACTTTTTGTCAAATTGGAACACATAAAAGTACATCAGCTGTGAGTACTTTGCAATTTTAGTATGCCATGATGCACAACAAGGCAACTTCGTTCCGCCGTGTGCAAGCGGTTCCTCGATGATGGTCGAGGAATTACAGCTAGCAACGGGAGAGGGCGCCATATGTACTCTTGAATTGGCGCGAGAGGTATCTGCCTGGTGTATTCTTCACATCGTGCTATTACAGGGGACCATAGTAAATAGGACCACATATTGTGAGTAAAAATAGGGAAACATAAAGGTTTTTTGTGCATATCGTAGGTCCTGTTTACTATTGCCCCCCGTAATAGGCCTCTTCTCAAAATTGTACTGGTATGAGGCTCCTCCGTACGAGGCTCCTTCCCGATTTCCGCTATTATATTCTGCTGCTTGCTAACACGGTACGGAAAGCGAGCAGGTCAATCTAAAAGTAACTCGACTTGTTTTTGTTTTATGTTATCAATAATGTGTGTGTTCTTCGCTTTAAACCGTTCTTTCTACTCGTCATTTTCCAGCACACCCAGTGTCTGTGCCGATTATTTTACTATATCCATACTTGGTACAGCTTGGTACAAAAAATAAAGAAGTACTCTTCGTAAGAGTGAGTGTGATCACGAAATCAATGAACGCATCCACGAACGAATGCATACATGAAGGGCCGTACGAAAACTACTTATAGCAAGAGTTTGGAGGCCTCACATTTACTCCTGATAATCAGGCTCAAAAACAAAACTAAGATCAAGGACTTTCATGGACAAAACACAGCTCGTGGCGCGCGTGTTTTACTTTGTTTTACAGTACTACGTACCTTATGTTGGCTCAAAAGGATTCGGTATACCTGATTTTGGCATTTGCCCTAAATAGTATACAAACATATGAACGTTAGAATGCGTATTGGGTTGTGTACGCACCTCCCCGTCCCCGCCCCCTAACCCTAACCCTTTTCCTATACAAACCACGGTATCCACGTGCGCTCCTGTTTTAAGAGACGCAACCCGGAGCCCTTCTGGGCGGGACTACTGTTGGTACTACTGCTTTGCTGTGGGCGCAGCCTCCACATCTTTTCCCTAACCCTAATTTCACACGTGGTCCTATATTTTTACCATTAATAGTTGAAACCGTGTTGTGACACCGTACTGCAGCAAAGGTGTGTGTGTTCACCGTATTTGAATTTTCTACGCGTCGACATCCATCACACCCAGTGTCTGTGCCGACTCTTCATCCCAGATAGACACCAGTTCTATGGTCACAAAACTACGACACAGATATACCAAGCTGCAATGCAGTAAGCAGAGCAGGCAGTGCAATGCCATATACGACAGGCCCGACCTACCCTGCTAGCAACCCAGCTGCGTCAAAGAGATAAAAATAAAATAAAAAGCGAAAAGGGAAACATAATAACAATAAAAACAAACAAAACAAAATAAAACAGACGAACAAACAAACAGAAACGATACCAAAAGACAAAAAGAGAAAATGTCGTGCTTCTCCCGGAGATGTATGTGACAGAAAAATAAATTGAATCAAAACAACGTAAACAGAGAAAGACTAAGAACCAAAGGAAATGATGGGTAACCGAAGCACACCAAAACAAGCACTTTCTTGGCATCCGAGGCAGGTTTGTACCCGTAGGACAGACAGGTTATTCCGGCTAGTCGGTCTGGTACCATGCTACCTTGTCTACAGTCTCCTTCCTGCTTTCATCAGCAAGCGGTTTCCTTACAGACCGTCCGCCCCCCCCGTCTCCATTCCGTTGGCGCCACTCATACAACGGATGCGGCGCTGCCTATTATTCCCAATTCCGTTTCGTCTTCGTGCCACACACGGAAGTCAGGAAAACGAGGAGCAAATAACGAAATAATATGATAACAAAAACAAAATGAATACGTATTATACGTACTCGTATCATATGTAAACAATCAAGGAAAACCCAAAGGAAACCGAAGGACAAGAAAGCAAAAGCAAAAGCGAGCACAGCAAAATAAAATAAAATAGAATAAAATAAAGCAAAGTATGCGAGGGGCTGTAGCATCGCTGTCGTGCCCCCCAGGAGGAGATGCGACAGGCAATACACCAAGCAAAGAAACAGAAAGAGACTACGATTACGTAGTGAGCAGTACAGGTAGAATACGTACAACACGAGTCCCTAGCGACTGCCGTATTGCCTTCCATTATTTTGTAGGCGTGTACCTCGTAGGGGGGCCGAATCCCTGCGCTTGTATATAGTAGTATATCATTGGCCGTGAGTGCTGGACCTTCCCAGTCATTATAGGTCGGGTAGGACCCTCGCCTCCGGCAGCCGTGTGACGCACGCAGCAGTATATTACATAGTAGTACTCATACTGGTATGAAATATGTACCACGTACCAAGCTGTTTATCCTTTGGTCTCGACAATGTTTGCCTCCGAAGCCCCTAAGGGGTTAAACCACCAATCAATGTTATTTGTGAGTGCTTCTCGAAATAAATCAAACCGAGAATGCTATACTTATTTTCGCTACTCGTAGACCTATGTATGTACCTGGTATGTATATAGATAGCTTCGTGTATGTGTTACATGTTTTTCTAACAGCCAAACGTCTAGTCTCACATGTCAATCGTCGATGATGCTGGTGTATACCGCAGCTCTGCTATGCAGCTGCTGCTGTATTTCTTTTGAAGGTGGCGCGTATTTAGAATGTGCGATGTGCGCACGTGGTCGGTCGGGTCGTGTCATACGTGTTGAAGTCACAAAGCCTCGCCGCCCAAATAATTAATATAAGAAACCAAGGATATTTCCTCTTTGTAGACGCCATACATGGCACTTATTCTAATATATTTTATACGATTCTTCATCCTAGAGGAGGCTGGGTACTCCACATTATAGAGGGATATTTTTCTGGGAATAATTCTTGACTCTAAATATACACGTATTGCGACTATGGATAGTTACAAAAAAGGTGAAGGAGTTGCCTAACCCTTGAGGTGGGGGGAATAGATGCAATATAATAGCGCGGTCTATGGTGGAGGTGGGGTGGATACACCAGATAGACGTAATATAGCTCCGCTGTCCATGGCGCCCAGCTCCGTATGTATGTGTGGTGCCCATTTCAATTCCACGGTGACTGCGACGACATTTGTTTTTTTCAATCTGCGATTTTTGACCGTTCGACGAATTTTGACTTTTTACGGTTCGCGCTTCGCACTCACGGCCTCCGGCGGATCCTGCGGAGGGCTAATTATATTGCTGCACCTTGTGGATGGGAGCAGAGAGCAGAGTGCCAAATGGGATCATATCCAGGTGGGATCAGGTTTGGTTGGGATCAGGAGAGCAAACAAAGGCCTGTTTTGTTTTCCCGCCTGTTATGTTTTCCCCGCCTTTTTCATGAGGAATATTCCCAACACGTTCTCCCTCTACAATGTGGAAGGCTCGACACCCTTATGCACCCTTACTGTCCTAACGAGATACCATTTATTATGTGGTCACAAAACTACGACACAGATAGATATACTACCTGCAATTAGCGCCTGGTATCACTATTATAGGGGTACCCTATATATACCCCCTATACCATATGATATTTCCATAGTACTTAGTCATGCTTTGCTTGGCAGGATTGTGATAAATATATCATATAGTATCACATCGCTATATAGGGGCTTCCAGCCATATAGGCCTATATCGCGATATGATATTTGGTATATGATATATACGATCGCTATGGAGTGATATATAGGCCAATATAAGGTGATATAAGTTGATATATCGGCCTATATAAGATGATATAAGTTGATATATCGGCCGATATCAGGTGAAATACGTGATATAAGCCATCCCGATATAATATACAGTACCGGCCCGCTCATAAGAAACCAGAAATAGGGCTGAGGCTGACTCTCTTATTTGAGAAAGGTGTGTGTCCTACACTAACTTCAGTATGTTAGCTGTCGACTTTTTTATTTCCCCCGTAATGTTTAGGCTGAGTTTCTCGTGGGGCACTTTCTTATGAGAGGGCCGGTAGTGTAGGCTACGGGCGCACCAAGGTATATCACAATGTGCTGTCTTGAAGATGTATCTGTATCTTTCGGATGGTATATCTTTGGTGGAATATATCGCTGTACGTGTGATATGACACTATACGTGTGAGTACGACGCGTGACGCACATATTATGTATACAAGGGGACTAACCGGGCCCCATTGGTTCGTGTGCGATAGATAGCGCCTCGGGCGGTTTTGGTCCGCGATGGCGAGGAAGTACCTAGCAACCCCGGCTTCCTCGGCAGCTTCAAAGCGCGTTTTTCCGGGGGCAAGGCACACCATCACTGAGAAACGTTCAAGTCTGAAAGACGAGAACGCCGACAACCTAATTTTCCTACACTCTAACCGGCACCCACCTGTGGTAGTGCAGCCAACCACGGCTGGCTGTGTTCGATACGTATACAAACACACCCTGGACAATTATCAATTGCCTAATTGTCTATTAATAGTTTCCTATTACAATTGACTGGCAATTGTGGTCGCCAATTCCAATTAATTGGAACGCATCGAGCTCTATGGTACAGACAATTCCTATTAACAGACACCCACTAGGCCCTATCGTCCACCCAATTTATGCTAATATACACCCATCTATATTATTGGTTGAAGTAATTGCTATTAACAGTAACCAACAAAATCCCATTGCTGAACCCATAGTGTATTGAAATATAATATCCCATTCTATTGGAACGCTAATGGACAATTACAGATTTGTTTCGGTGCCAATGGTGCTGGCAATTCCATTTAATTGATATTCTCCTAAATAAATTGTGCTGACAATTCTATTTAATTGGCATTCTCCCAATTAAATTGTGCTGGCAATTCCATTTAATTGACATCCTCCCAAAAAAATTGTGCTGGCAATTCCATTTAATTGGCGTAAATGGAATTGCAATTGTGCTGGCAATTCCATTTAATTGACATCCTTCTAAATTAATTGCGCGGGCAATTCCATTTAATACTGGCATCTTTCTAAATAGTTGTCCTTGCAATTTCATTTATTTGGCAGGCTTCGAAATAACGAAATAGCTTGTCCAGACAATCAGGCATTTCCATTTAATAGACAATATTATGTTACCGGTCAATTGATTCCGGACGCTGCAATCGGAATTTGACACAACACTATATGATATGTATGCATGAGGAAGCTATTTCTTGAAGTTGCAAAGGCAAACGATTCGTGAGGCTGTCTAGCGGTTGGAATTGCCGGAGCGATTGATTCATGAAGCAGTCTATTAATTGGAATCGACCAGACAACATATTTCGGAGGATGCCCATTAGATTAAATATATCGGACAAAATGTTTGGCGGCCGATTACTCACTAGGATTTTTTTTTCATTCCCTTTCTGCTTAAGCCTTGGACAATAGGCATCGCAATAGACTATTGCGCCTACAATAGACCCACCGAAAAGTCTATTAAATGGAATTAGGCGGACAATTGATTGTTACCATATTGCCGCAATAGGAATTGCAAAGACAACATATAGTAGTCCACCTACTAATTGGAATTGCTTAGGCAATTTCTTTAGAGCTCTGTTAATTAACTGGAATTGTCTCCTGCATTTTTTTCGCTCCGGAGACTCCAATACTCTATTACTTCTTCAATAGGATATGGGACCTACCCACAATGGACTATTGCTTTTACAGTAGATCTTCCGAAAGTTCATTTAAATGGAATTGGTCGAGATACTGCTTTCGTGGTTCATCTATTAATAGGAATGGATGGGCTAATAGATTTGTGTCCTGGCCTTCCAATAGATATTGTTCCAGCAATTATTTTCTGGTCTTGTCTCACAATTGGAATGGTTCAATCAAACCGTTTCTGCTCTCACCTTCCAATTGGAACTGTTTCAGTAATTTCGTTTTGTTCCTTTCTATTAATAGGAATGGTCGAATCAATAGGCTTCTGCCCTGACCTTCCAATTGAAATTGTTTCAACAATTAGTTTCAGGTCTTGCCTATCAATAGGAATGGTTTGGTCAATAGGTTTCTGTGCTGACTTTCCAAATTAAATAGTTGATTTTTTTTCTGACCTCGACAATTCCAATTAATAGACCGTACTTGAAATCGTTGGGTTTTGGACAGTTTCAATTGGTAGATAACACTCGAAAAACATGGCTATACAACTCCGACTGATAGATCTCACTCGAAATAATTTGACTGAGCAATTCCAATCAATAGAAATCACTCGAAATCATTTAGTTGGACAATTGCTTTCAATAGATAGCATTTGAAATCAAGTGTCTCAGCAATTCCAATTAATAGCCAGCACCCGAAATAAATTGTAGGCACAATTCCAATTAGTAGGCAGGACCCGAAATCAGTTGCCCGGACAATTGCAATTAGTATCCTTCAATCGAAATCATTTGGTTGGGCAAATCCAATTAATAGACAGCATCCGAAATCAGTTGTAGCCACAATAGACTATTGTAATAGGAAAGGTCCAAATAATTGTGCAGGCAATTCCAATTAATTGACAGCACCTAAAATCAATTGTCTGGACAATTCCAATTGGTAGGCATCATTCAAAACTAATTACCCGGACAATTCAAATGAATATACTTCAATCAAAATCATTTGGTTGGGCAATTCCAATTAATAGACTACACCCAAAAAAAATTATAGACACCATAGACTATTGAAATAGGAATTGTCCAGGGTGTGGTATACATACAATATGATATATATATATATATGTGTGCGGTTGGCAATAGCACACGGAATCGATATATATATAGGGCAGATAGCGAGTGATATATCACATTATACCAGTTGTATGATATAATAGCACATGATATACAGGGGATATCACATGATATGCAGGGCATATCACATGATATATGTATGATATATCACATTATATGTATAGTTATGTTTGTGAGATTTTCGCACTTTTCGCAACTTTTCTCTTCGTGCGAGCACTATTCGGCAAAACACTAAGTACACCGACACAGACGCCCGGCCGGACACATTGGTCGAGGTTTGAGAACGATCCGAGCTCTGTAGCTTGCGTGGCCGGCGCTCAAAGTTTTTTTTCGCGCGGGAGTGGATAAGACGATTTCCCGGGTTTCTTTGCGTGAGGCCCTGTTCTTTTTCGGTCGTGCGTCTTTTTGTGAGTTCTTGCCCGGAGCACCGGGAGCACACAAGGACAGCAGCAGCACCGCAGAGAGGCAGCTGCAGTGCAATCTCAATGTTACAAACGTGCCGCCCAGCAGCAGCAGCAGGCATTACACCATGCATGCGCATGCGGCAGATCGGTGCTGCACTGTGGCTAGTTGCTTTTGTCGGACCCTGTGATCTTCCTAATCGTGGTACCTGCAGATCGATGCTCATGTACGAAACTCTCCGCTGTCCGAAAAATTAATAATCGTTTGTTCATTCAAAATATAGATTAAATGTCCTTACATTTCCGGACAGAGTGGTACTACACGGCTGTGCGCCTTGGAAACAGATCTCTCTGTGCTGTGCTCTGTGTTTTTGCTACGAGTAGTTGCTTTCGTAGGAGCCAGCAATCCGTCACCAAACCACACCACCATCACCTCTCTGCTGCTCGCTGCTGCTGTAGATGGGTTCCATGTGTCGTGCGTGTGCTCTGCATGCCGACGCATGCGATGATACCACACACAGCAGTCTTCGGGCGGTCTGACACAAAAAACGAACAATATATATTTATGGCAAGTAATCACGTAATATGTTGAGTCCAACGTCCCGACGTGAAATTCAAACGTGAGTTCAAACCCCGGACACGTCCTCTGTTTCCTTTCTTTTTTTTTGGCATGCAGGTACGAGGAGGGTACACAGGTACGAGTAGGCTGTATGTTGGTTTTTTTGCTGCAATTTTTCCAGAGCTTTATCACTTCTAGTGAAAAGGCCCGGGTACTCGCGAGTACAACAACTTACTAGGTATTACTACTCTGGAAATCTCTGTTATCACACGTCACGGGCATAAGAGTCAGTGTTTAGGGCCCTCTGTAATTATACGGCGTTTACAAAGTACATTTTGACCCCCTCACGAATACCAAGTCAACTTCGATCCCGACACTCAACCACCTTCATACAAAAACCATAAGATAATTTCGATCCCAGCACTGAAATCAAGTAATGTTCGATCCCAACTCTAAAATCGAGTAATTTTTGATGTCAACTCTGAAAATGAAGTCCATTTCGATGCCCCGACACAAAAACCAAGTCATTTTCGACTACCCACACCAAATCCAAGTAGATTAAGATGCCTACACTAAAACCTGCTAAATTTGGACCCCGACATTAAAACCAAAACATTTTCAGCCCGCCCACAAAAACGACAGTAACTCGGTTTTGATCCAGACACCAAGCACTAAAAAATAAAACAGCAATTACGCATGTACATATAATACCTGGTGGTAGAGATTAGGCACGAAGGAGAAGATGCAGGAAGGAATGAGACTCCATATTTATGTATACATATACGTATGTATTCTCCAGGGTTTTAGACCAAACGTTATCCGACCACTTTGTTTCAATTTTATCTTATCTGAGCAAGATAGTACTGACTGAGATCGAAGTTCGACTGTATATGGAGCATTTAGTTCGATCAAAAGTTGACGAAGAATTGAAAATCTACCGAAAAGGGGTGACTTGGCACAAAGTTGACCCCAAGATGATGGCGGGTCTAGCTCGCCATCATCTTGTCATCATGTAATTGGGCCGCATTTTAGCGTTGGCGCTCACCAGCACCCGCACACACCCCACGCGCGAGCATGGATGACGACGATAGCGCCGCGGACATGATCTTCATGGCCGCGGCAGCCACTGTCGTGACCAATCTGCAGTCCATGAGTTATACCCTCGGTAACTTGCTTGGCAAGAGACCAGGCGGGTGTGTTGTGGACGCAGCGCGAGGCTGTTGTCGGGACGATACGGATAGTGACGATGACGATCCAAGTCCAACGAAGAGGACTCGCGAGTCGCGCCCGCGACCTGACTACCTCGCCTCCGCCTGGGGAGTGCGCTTAGCGGAGATGGAGAAGCTGCGTACCACCAACCGGCTAGACCCTGACTGTAGAGAAGCCAGGGAGTTCAGGTCAGACTTTCGCGTCCCGTACGAGTTCTTCCTGACCTTTGTCGAGATGGTGAGGCCCGTCTTCCCAGGATCGACACACGACATCACGGGCCGCGACTGCGTGCCCTTGGAACTGAAGGTACGCGTGATTTACTCGTGTAGCAACACCCACGAGTCATGCCACCGCCGTGTTGGTCAGAAGCTCATTGTATCCCTGGTCGTTGTACACCACAACAGCTGTGTACTTGTTTTTTTTTGTTTTTTTTTTTATCCTCCGGCGGATGGGTCAAAATAAAGCTTACCCTAACCCTCCACTCATACTACGCCTTGTGCCTGGCATGCTCTAGTAGATGTGTACCACAGCTAGCTACGAGTATACGTACCACAGCAGTGTTCCGAATATGATAGACCACTCTGACCGGAATTATAGTCAACGTTTCATGTCGATATCAGAGCCCCAAAGGGGTTTACATTTCGGGTCAGAATCTGACAGCAGTCACTACAAGTACAATACGAGTAATCTATCTGGCCTACACCTACTGCTACTACGTACCTCGTACTATCTTGTACGTCTGCTGTACGTATATACTCGTACGAGTAATCTATACACCTGCTGCTGTACGACGTATTATGTGTGTGTGTGATGCATATACTCGTACACATGTACTGCACTATTTATGTATGTATATTCGTATCGTGCGCGGCTTTCGTCCCCCGCTCCGCTCGCTGTAGAGGGAAGAACACTCGTCGTACATATTTACCTGCTTCTCGGTACACACCACGTATACATCATTACTCGTAATGCGTAGCATACATACCGTACGGTGAAATGATACGATGAGATGACACCGGCGACCACTACGTATATACGACCAGCAGTCCGAGTATTTATATCGAGATATATACGAAGCACTTCGTAAGGCATACCGTAAATATACGTAGTGCTAGGCCCAGGCCTTTAAGGCATGCCTGAAATAATGCCTGAATAACCTTTTCTGAAAACAGCGTGCCTGAACGCGATTTCCGTGCCTATCTTGCCTATCTTTTCTCAGGCACGGCCAGGCATGTCAAAATGACAAAAAAAGGCATAACAAAATAACGCCGTTATATTGGAACTCCCAAATTTAGGGGAAAGGGGGTTATTTGTTGTGTTTTTTTTTGCGGTCACGCGGTCACACAGTGCATCAGTGCACGCACAGACGCATAGCCAAGGCATCCCGCACGGCCACAGCTCTGCTAAAAGCCAGGGATGGTGTCGTCCCAGAGTATCACGATACCACCTTCTGGGTGGCAGGCACCATG
>MEHQ01002759.1:0-21392 GCA_008828725.1 Saccharina japonica
CCCCCCCCCACCCTGTTTCCAACAAAATGGGCTCCGAAGTTAATCCAAGGCGGAGAGCTATCTTGCGCGTTACACGGTAATTCAGGCACACACTCACCTCGAAGGTCAGCCCCTTGAGGATCTCGCGGTCCGGCCCGTACCCGAAGCGCACATCGCGGAACGAGATGCCTCCGGAGTCCGCGTTGACCAGTTCAACGGCGTCCGCGCGGTCGGCCACCTGCCAAAACGCAGTTCCAAAAGAGGGGGAGTGTTATAAACCCGTTCACACCTGTGACAGATAGATCAACGATTTCCCGCTTCGTGATCTGTCTATGTAGATCTTCCTGGGCATCATACAGTAGATCCCTGATCTGTATGATATGTATGGTCTGTGTGATCTGTATGATCTGTATGATCTGTATGATCTAGTTCATGTTGCCGGGTGGGGGGCGCATAACCTCTGCATGATCTAGAACATGTTTCCTGGGTTGGATTTAAGTATAACGGGGGCCCATCGTAAATAGGCCCTACGGTACACATAAAACCCTATATATTTTATTTATTTTTACTAACAATATTTGGTTTTATTTACTCTATGGCAACAATATTTGGTTTTATTTACTCTATGGTCCCCCGAAACAACGTATACCGGCGCTGCAGCTTTCTTTGTCATTTTCTCTTCGCTATCCACTAGCCCTATAGCTTTGAAGCTTCCGTTCGCCAGCTCCTCGCCACTATTAGCTAACGAGGAAAAAGCGTAGGTATACTCAAGGCAAATACCATGTCGGGGGTTTCATTCAGTACCTTGGGTGGCGTGTCGGAAATCTGAAACATGGCCGTCATGTCGATCAACGCCTGCCGGACCTCGCGGTACGTGCTGCCGACAAACCCGAGGGGGATCGCCAGCTGGAAGAGGAGACCGTTCACGAGGACAAGGTCCCCGACCGTTGCTTGCCCGGACGCTTTCAAAGGTGCGGGTAGTTTCGTCGCGTTTTTTTTTCGGTGTCGTTACCGTTACCGTTGCCGTTGTTGATGTCATTGCCGATGTCATTGTCGATGCCATTGGCGTTGTTGGAGTTGTAGTCGTTGTTGTTTGTTGGTCCAAGAACAAAACACAAAATCGAATTAAAACGAAGTTGGGAGGGGGGGGGGGGGGGGGGGGGGTCAGGGTTGCAACTATTTACGGAGAGTACAAAAAGAAGTAGGTGGACGCTGATCAAATCAGATCGTCGATTAGTTCCATGTCGGACCCGACACGGGCGATAATATGCGAGCTCACTGCAGATCTCGGGCCAGAGTCGACGGGACGAGGTGGCATGCGAAAAAAAAAGGAAAAAGAGGTAGGAAACGAGATAGTCACGATGTCACGACCAACCACCCACCGTCCTATTCCTCTCCCGGTCTTCCCAATCACGCGTCTGACGCCCCTTTCAGCAGACAACTGAGCCAAGCTAAACAAAACGATCCCCCGTCTGCAGCCTGCCATTAGCCCCCAACCTCCTTCTATCCATCCGCTCTCTTAGCTTCCCCCACCCGCCCCCCGCTCCCCAAACCCCGTCCCCCGTACACCCCCTCCCCCCACCGTTTGCTAACCCCCTTCGATCCACCCTTTCACCCCCCCGGTCGGTGCTAGCAATGTCTGCCTGGTCGGTGAAAACCCGACATGCTCCGCCCCGGCATTGTAGGGATGCGAGGATCTATGGTCATACGACTATGGCTATGCATGAATATCGAGTACACACCCCCCCCCCCCCTCTCGTATGTATTTCTTAAAAGGGCGCGTGTTTTTCAGTGCTCAAAACACCCACACATCATACTCCCACTCCCACCCGCCCTTCCCCTCACCGATGTCGGCGGCCCGATAGAGCATGATTCCCGTCAGCCCGACGCTGAAAATAGCACTCTGTCCAAAGTTGAGCAGGCTAAGCGAGGTCTGGGTCTTCTGAGAGGCGTGCTGGAAACCCTTGAGGGATTCGTTGTACCGGGACGCCTCGTGCGCCTCGTTGTTGAAGTACTTCACCGTTTCGTAGTTCACAAGGGAGTCCGAGACCTATTTGTTTTTGCAAGTCACGACGAATAAAAAAAAAAGAAAAAGGGCATTTATTAAAGTAAAAACTTAACTCGAGAAAGGGGATACTACATACTAAACCCATTTCGCTGCTGAGGTCCCCCACACCCGTCTCGAAGGGATCGTGGTAATGGTCAAATGACTAAGGCAAGCAATAAATGAGTACCCCCACCCCCCCCCCCAATTCCTAATCCTAAGTATAAGCCTGTGCCGAACAAGGGGTGCAGTAGGGAAGCATGTAGGAACACGATTCAATCGGCCCGGCTGCCCCCCCTGCCACCTCCTTCCACCCCCGCACCCCTCCCCGCCTTCCCACCCCAAACTCCAAACCCGGCTGCACTTCATCCACCCCCCAACGCAACCCCCCGCACCTCAACTCCCACCCCCACCCTTCAAATCACCCCTCTAACTCTCGCCTACCTCCACTTTCCTCCAACTCCCCCTCCACCCCGCGGCACCACTCAACTCCCACCGCCGCTCCAACTCCCGCGCCCACTCCACCTTTTCCAACTCCACCCGGCCCTCCACCCCCGCCCGCCCCGATTGATTCCGCCTGCCGGCTGGGCTAATCTAACCTTAGCGCTAGCCTCGTTTTCCAGCGATATCATCGCCTTCCGGAACTTGGTTCTCCACTGGGTCACGCCGATGGTGTACGCCGAGTACGCGGTGATGGTCGAGCAGCACACCGCCGAGTACTTCCACGACGCCTGGCTCGCCAGGATTCCCGACACCAAGGCTGTTGCGAGCGTGGAGCAAAGGCATTGGTTGCGTGCCTTAGTCATTTGACCATTGATTGACCACGCATCCCTTTCGAGACGGCGTAGGGGGATGGGTGGGTGCAGGTGGGGGGTGAAGGGGGGGGTGTGGGGTGGAAAGTGGGGCAGGTATTTCTAAACATTATCGTGTGGGGGGGTTAGCGTGGGGGAACCGCGACATCACCGACGTGTGCAACAAATATATACCCTGTATTGAATACTCGCACATGACCTACTAGTCTAATGGTACCGCGCTCTTTCTACTCGGACCTACCGCCAGTACCACCGCCACCACCACCACTACCCCACATCCTATTGGGCGAGAGAAACTGGCCGACTAGAGGGTACCAGGTGTCACACACAGCTTGAGGGAACTATACGAAAAGACTGTCGGTTCGATCGATACGCGGGGAGTTTTGAGAGGATCACATTGCGAGTGCACATCGCAGTCGTCGAATCTCTGTAAGCACACCTCTCCAGAGCGAAACGGTTGCGCGTAGGGGGCTCGAGGGCTCAAGACTCACTGATCTCGAGGAGCGTTGGGAGCACGTTGAACAGCATCGACGATAGAGTGTACTGAATGGACCGACCTGAAGGGTGAAGAGAGAAAGAGACGCAGGCAGGGCAGGCGAGCAGGCAGGCAAGCAGGTATACAGACAGACAGAAAGGCGGGCAGACAAATAGATAGGCAGACAGACCCACAGACAAACAGACAGAGAGACAGAGAGACAGTAGACAGACAGACAGACAAACAGACAGACAGACAGACAAACAGACAGACAGACAGACAGACAGACAGACAGACAGACAGACAGACAGACAGACAGACAGACAGACAGACAGACAGACAGACAAGACACGCATACAAGGAGGACATAAAGGGTTCGGAGCATATCGAGAAAGTCTAGCTCGGCCATGCGCGCGGCGGAAACTTCGACGAGATGCGGTGTCAGGTCGCCATAAAGCGCAACAATCCGCACGACACGCTTCAGGTTTCCGCATATATAACATAACACACCAACACCATGCGGATGACGCCGACGACACATGTTCCAGCCCCTCCCCCCCCCCCGTTAACTCTCCGTCCCCACCACAATAGACGAGAAACGCTTCACTCCACCCCCCCCCCCCAAGCGAGGTGTTTGGTTGGTCGGTCGCTTTAGCCTTCTCGAAAAGGGTCCCTATTTTCGGCTGCCGTGTAAAATAATTGTAAAGAGAACTCGTGCATTTCACTCGTATATTATCTAAAGAAACGTCATCGGGGGGGAGCCGCTTCCTCTTTTTTCCTCACCGCCGCGGTCGATGATCCGGCTCACGGTCCCCGTGTTCTTGGCGAGGTGGTAGCTCAGGTCCAAGTCGTGAAGGTGCTCGAACACGTCTCGCGCGACTCGTCGAATCGCTCGCTGCGCCACCACCGCAAAAACGGCGTTTCGGAGCTGGAAGGCGTGTGGGTGACGGGGGCGTAGCGAGCGGGGGGAGAGTAACATGTGGGGGTGTATAGGAGAAGGGTGGGGGGTGGGGGGGGGGTGTACTCATTCGTTGCTTGCCTTAGTCATTTCACCATTGACCACGCATCCCTTTCGGGACGGAAGGTAAGGGCGTGTGGCAGACGCGGTGGGTGGTGTCGTGCTGTAAATATGAGCAGGCGGCGGGCGCTTCGTCTGTCTTGAGGGCAACACGACTGAAACCTGCGGAGGGTACGGGACGGTAAAGATACGTACTACAGTATTAATAGTATCCCGTTCCTTTTTATTATCTCTATTTGTCTCTTTATCTAATTGCACCAATACCAATACCGATACCAATATCAACACCAACAGCACCAACGCCACCAAAAACACCTACACCTACACCGACAGACAAGCGAGACAAGACACAACAAGAAAAGCCGAGCCAAGACAAGACAAGGCAAGGCAAGGCAAGGCAAGGCAAGGCAAGGCAAGGCACGCCAGACCAAGCCAAGCCAAGCCAAGCCAGCACAACCCAACATAACACAACAAGAGACCACACAACACAACACACCATAAGACACAACAGGAGGGGAGAGAAAAAACAACAGAAACCACTCAGCACTAACCTCCTGCGCGCCGGAGGCCGTGGTGCGCGCGATGCCATACCCGAGGACCATCGCGAATGGTACGGCCGAGGCCGCTTCTAAGGCAGGCCCCGAGAGCCCCCCGGTTGCTGCCGCCACCTCCGCCGTCGCTATCGTTGCCTTTGATGTCTCGCTGAGAGTGTCTACTAGGTTCTTGAAGATAAAAGGAACCTGCACGATTTACAATTAATAAAATAACTCAAGTTTTTTAATGTGGTTTTTTACATTTAAGACATTTCGCTTTTTGTTTTTTGCGGAGTTTAGATAATTTCGTTCTCGATGTTTAGCTCTACAGGTTTAAGGTTCTATTTTTGGTTTTCGTCGGCTTTCTACAAAAACAATGACGTGTTATTATGGTGGTGTTTCTTTTTGTCGTTCCTATCCGTACGGTGGAAGCGGATAACGTTGTTTCTTGTTTTCGCTTTGTTGCCGAGAGAAGACAGTAGCCTGCTAATTCATACCAGGTACGTAGCTCGCGAGAAATGCGTGAATTTCTATGTGTGCAACACCAACGACCCCAACAAATACGAACACTACCAGCAACACCAGCAGCAACACCAACAGCAACAGCAACAACAACAACAACAATAACAACACTTGCCGCTTCCGCCTCTAACGCGAACCACCGCTCGCAGCTAACACGCTATCTCCCCCAGCTGCCTACTCAACCCCGTTACACCCCCCCCCTCCCGTCTGCCTGCCGAGCTTCCAGATTCAGTTTCATTTTCATTATCAGCGTATTTTCATTCTCATTTTCAAGTTAATTTTCAGTTTCACATTCTCATGTTTCATCTTCACCTAAAGGTGAATTTCATTTCTTCATTTTCAATTTATTATTTTCCATGTTCAGTTTCAAGTTTTCGGATTTCACTTTCGCCCACAGACCGTACTCGTACGACGTTATCACATAGATAGATAGCAGGGCCCCGTCGCGCCTTTGCTTTTCACCTGAATGGTGACGGCCTTAGCCCCAAGAAGCAGAGCGAGCGAGCCCACAACCCTGGCCTTTATGCTCAGGTGGTCCGCCTGCTCGTCGGCGACCCAGGCCCGTCGGACACAGCGAGAGGGCAGAGAGCGCGGGCAAGCGAGTTAAGATGAAACGCTCTTGGACATACATACCACTGTGAACCGAAAATATAAGCAACATTTGTATTTTAACATTTCAATGGAAGTGGTCTTTACATTTAGGGTCAGAGGTCAGAGGGGTACTATTTTAGGAGACAGCAGTTTGACCCCCCTGACTGACCGCCCCGTACGCTAAAAATAGTATAATAAAACCAAAAAAAGGGGACCTTGACGCGCCCCAAAAGACCGGTCTCTCAACTAACAGGGGGAATGTTTTGTAGTAATCAGAACCGAATATGGTATGAAAAACATAGGGGGAATACCGTACCTGGATTTCAGGTCCATCGTGGGTTCTATTTACTCTTCTTCCTACATTAGCCCACCCCGAACTACAGTAGCATGTTTTGATCTAGAATTTGCAGCTCTTTGCTTGACGTCTGCTCGTCTGCGGAGCCCACGACTGCGTATGGTATATACCTTGGAATGTTGCTATTCGGTACTTCTCGTACCAGTCTGTCCGGAAATATAAGGACATTTTTGTCTTCATATAAAAACCGCAATGGCCCTTAACTTTCCGGACACCGTGGTATGAAGTCACAGAAAGCCACAAGTCACACGTCATATCGAGAATAACATCCTCGTGTGACACGCATGGCCGTAGTCGTACGACCATAGACCCTCGCATCCCAATACAATGCCGGTACGGGGCACGTCGGGTTTTCACCGACCTGGCAGTTATTGCTTGAACCAAGCGTCAAGCGCCCTGAGGTGTCGCGCGAAGTCGCATGAAGGGTGAGCTACATCCTACTAAGAACCACTTGTGAGGCAGACTTTCTTGCATTGGATGGCAGCGTCGATTTCATTGGGGTGATGCTATATAATACTGATACACCGGAAGGTAACGACTACATATTGTCTTAGCACCCGAATATCAATCCCTGGTACCTGCTATTACGGAGGGCCTATAGTAAATAGGACCTAATATTGTTAGTAAAAATAGGTAAATATATATATTTTTGGGTGTGCCGTAGGTCCCCTATTTACTAGTATTTACTATGGTCCCCCGTAATAGTACAGTTATCACATGTTAAACTCATCGCCAGAATCTAGTGCGAGATCACACAAACAAGACAGGCCCCAATTAATTAACCCTGGAGTGAAAGGAAAAAAAAAACCCGGAAAGAAGAAAAAAAAAACACACACACACACACACCCTTCGCGCTCTTTGAGAAACCCAACACTCCAACTACCGCCACCGCCACCGCCACCGTCACCACCACCATCACACCTGGAGCTCTTTGCTCGGCCACAGGTGCGTCGCCAGGGTTCGCAGGATTCGCTTGGCGTTGTCGCGCTCCGACGGTTCCTCATCCGACGCCGCCTTCGTCTTCTGCGGGGCGATCGAAGGAGCCTCCGCTCGGCACGCGCCCCGACCCCCCAGCGGTTTCGACGAGGACGAGGGCGATGAGGACGACGACGACGACGACGACGACGACGACGACGACGACGACGACGACGACGACGACTCGCCGGGAGAGCGTCGAACCCCACCACGACCCGTCCCGTCCCCTTTCATCTCCCCTTCCCATGCCACTGCGCGCTCGCCCGGCCCCGCAGTGGATGCCGCTGCTGTTCCTGTTGTTGGTGGTGGCGGTGGTGGTGACGTTGCTGCCGGCCCCGCCAATGCTGCTGTGGAATTAGACCCTTTGGTCTTGGTGCCGCTGCCACCCGCGTTCGTCGTCAGATATCGGCTGCTCCGGTTGACAAGGGTTCGGGTGTTGGAGAAGGGAGGCCGGAGGCCCGCACGTCGCTTAGGGAATGGGGCCGGGTGGGGAGAGGGGAGGGCGTGGGAGAGGGGGAGGGGAGGGGGGCCGGGTGTACTTCATTTTACTGCATTGGCCGTAGTCGTATGACCATAGACCCTCGCATCCCTACAATGCCGGGACGGAGCATGTCGGGTTTTCACCGACCAGGCAGACAGGAGGGGGGGGGCAGAATTCGGCGGGTGGGGGGTCGTTTATAATCAGTTTCAGAAGTTTCGGTGAATGGTCGCAACCAACCTGTGAAAGTGTAAATAAACCACAGCGTAGTGATAACAGTATTGTACTCTGTAGACACGAAATCAAGGGTATCCGGCCCTCCGGAGTGGCAGGCATGCTCACGAGCCACGAGCGTCGAGCCACGGCCAAACGCGACCGCCAGCGGGTAGCCTGCCGTCCATCGGACCGCACATTGAGGCAAAGTGTCAAGCGTTACTGAACGTGCTTTGCTGCTGCGGCCGTAGCGGCGGGGGGAGGGGGGGGTGTACTTAATTTTCATGCATGGCCGTAGTCGTGCAAACATAGACCCTCGCATCCCTACGATGCCGGGGCGGAGCATGTCGGGTTTTTACGGACCAGGCAGACATTGCTAGCACCAAGCGCGGAAGGGGGCGTACTCATTTGTTGCTCGCCTTAGTCATTTGACCATTGACCACGCATCCCTTTCGAGACGGAGCAGGGGGGGGGCGTACTCATGTGTTGCTTGCCGTGGTCATTTGATCATTGACCACGCATCCCTTTCGACACGGAGCACCGTTCCTACCCCTAATGAAGATACCTCCAACATTCGGGCGCTCATTGCGTTTTTTATCTACATATTACTTATATACGTATACATGTTTAGCTTGTCCTATCCCTTTCCTGTTTCGCCTTTAGTGGCCACCGTCTATCACCTAGGATATGCGATCGTTTTCTCGCTGTTAACTAGTGCAATTAATTTTTCTATGTCACATTTGCCAATTTTCCTCATCTCCAACACATCCCGTTGTTCCTTTCTACATTTTCACATCCCCACAGTTTGAGCTGTACTCTCTTTTGCTTTGCCACAAGGGCACATCTGTGCATCTACTTCCTTCTCCCCCCTACTACTGGGATACCTATTTTCTTCTTTCTGGCAGGTGGAAGTCCACTACACGTTGCGGCGGGGAAGGGGGGAGGGGTTCTCGTGACATGCCGTATTTGACAACGTATAGCACACCCCCGGTGATAATCTTGGGGATTTATGACGAATGTATCACCGTACCCTGTGTGATAGAGCGGGTGGCTGTGTGGGGCTGAAGAAAAACTATCATCGATGGGTGGTACACCGTATAATAGGGGTGTGATAAAAGAAAAGGGGGCGGCTGGTTTGTCGACGGGCTCTGCTGTGGGAGCCTCAGCACCAGGAGGCACAGGTGTGGTTTGTGCGCGACGGCGCGAAATAAACGACGAGATTGAGCTTTGGATCGCAACAGTCGTCGCGAGACGCAGACTTGTTTTTCCTGCTGGTCTCCGTATTATACACTTTTGGTATTCTCGCACACTTCGTGGGCTGCTGCTGCTGCTGCTGCTGCTGCTGCGGTGTGCTTTTTTACTTGACCACGTCACGGTTCTACCGGTCGGGCGATAACTTGGGGGTGCCATACTGATTAAGAGGCATGACATCGGTGGGTGTGGTATACAACGTACCCCGGGTGATAAATCGGGCGGTCGTTTAGGATGTTAGAATAAATACCACCCGGTGGTATATCCCGTAGGGTGTGTGGTATTTAGCTGTGTAGGGTGTGTTGATACATCATCACAGGTACACGGCCGTATACCGCGGGGGGTGTCGGCGCACGCATACTCGGCGCAAAAAATAGGTTCAGACGTTTTTTATCGCAAACGTACATATAATTTATACGTACTACTGTTGTACCTGTTTTCCTTCGGCCGCCTCGGACTCAAAAACTGATTTCGCTGAGCTCTCGCAATTAAACATGTATGGTATACAGGTTCACGACACTCATACGCCCATACAGCAGTAGGGGGGGCTATATAAGGCGGTCTGAATAAGGCAGTCGAAATCGGCTTGACACGACAGAAGATGCGAATAGGGCGGCTGGCTACCGCCCTATATAGCAACGGACCCTATATAAGGCGGTAACCGCCCCATCCACGGCCCACTTTCGCCTCCACATCAGTACCAAACCTCGTTATGGTGCTGCTTTTGAGCGAGGTATAGGCACTATCACACCCCTGCTGCTGTTGCTGCAAGAACGCATGCACCCCTAGCGCCCAACGAACAGAGGGGATACGCACGATGCCCTGTGCAGCAGGCGAACTGTGTTTGGTTTCAGCCCTCGCCCCCGAGCGTCCTCACGGCCACGAATGCCGCTGAAAATGTGGTGGTCGACTGCACGGACTCTGTGGTGAAGCCGACCCGGACCGCGACAACCCAATGCACTGCGTCTGCCATGATTGTCTTGCCGCCAAGCAATCTTCGAAGGATGGCGCGGGCAAGCGCAAGGCGGTCAAGCCCCAGACGGGATAGCGCAAGGCGTCAGACACGGGCAGTTTTGGGGGCGGGGTCATGGAAACACACAAAAGCCTGGAACAGGACAGACAACAGAAAAACAGGATAAGAACGTCCACGGCGGGCGCTCTTATCCTGTTTTTTTTTTTCGTATGTTCTGTTCCAGATTTTGCGCTCTGCCATGGCCCCGCTCCAACACCGCCCGTGTCTGACGCCGTGCGCTTTCCCGTCTGGGGCCTGACCGCCTTGCGCTTGCCCGCGACACCCTTTAAAGATTGCTTGGCGGCAGGATAATCATGGCAGACGCGCTGCATTGGGTTGCCGCAGTCCGGGTCGGCTTCACCACAGAGTCCATGCAGTCGACCACCGAAAACGCCCAGAAGGTGGAGATCTTGGAGCTGCTCGGTCGGAAGGTGTCACATGTCGTGAGAGCGGACCGGTGCGGCTGCGGTCCGCGAACGGTTTCCAGAATCGCGGAAAACAGGGTGTCCAGTTCGAAGTTGGTCGCGTCAGCTTCGACTAAGGCCAGCTCCTGCAAGAGCAACCGCAGCGCGGGATTTCCCGAGATGCGTAAACAAGTTTCCATATCATATCATACGTATAATATGTTCTTCGAGCCTTTTTTAATTACTTGAATGCAGTGTAGCCGGTCGCCCCGGTGGTCTAACTGGTAGCCACGAAGCCTGTAGGGCCGGATGTCGAGGGTTCGATTCTCCCCATGGGGATTTTAATTCTCAAATGACACCGATTGCCGAGAGCGCATATTATAGCGTGGGTAAGCAAAATTCGACGAAAGTTGACGAGGGAAGAAAGTGCTGAAATCTTCTCGCGATAAAAACCAAGGCAAGAACCGTAGTGGGGGAGGAGGGAGAGGAGCCTACTTTGTGACCCCGGATCTGAGTTACGACTAGGGAGGGAGAAAGACGGAAGTGCGAAGATAATGAATGGGGTGGAAAAAAAGAAAAGAAAAAAAAAGTGTGCATCCTGAACGACTTCAATGCAGTGTGCATCCTGAACGACTTCCATGCAGTGTGCATCCTGAACGACTGCAATGCAGTGTGCAGCCTGAACGACTGTGTGCAGAAGTTGCTGGTGGGCGTCTTGTAATTGCAGTTGAGCAATGTTGTACAAGTACTGTTAGATTCTGGAATCAAGGCCTATTTGGACCCAAAAACGTGGCAGGCTATTCGAAATCACCACTTTAAAAATCCAAAATACAGGGCAAAATCAAAATAGCATAGGAAAGGAGAAGAAAGTCTAATTACTTGGGTTTACACTACGTAAACGGTACAAGTTATATTCGAAAAGTCTCTGGGGTGGAGACCAGGTGAACGCTGAAACTTGACACACACCTTTGACTGACGTAGACGCTGAGGATGGACATTCATTTTCCTATACGTTTCATATATGGCGATTTTTAAGGCGGAATAACATGTGTTTTGGCATCTTTCTTGTTATTTGAGCGAGGGAAAGACTTGTCTCACGTTGATGTAGAATATATAACGTCGTTCCACTGCGTTGGGATATGGTGCGCACAACAGCGCAACTCGCGGCTGATTTCATTCAGCAGCCGTCGAGAAATTTCGATCCCAAAATAGCCTCTTGGCCACCTTTCGCTCAGCAAGCAATTGGCTTTTGTGATGGAAAACAAAAAAAAACACGAAGGAAGTACGACTAAAGGAAAAAAGAGAAAAGTCGGTCGGGAAAAGATGGAAAGCTATCTAGAACGCACAGGACAAGCGATGCGCGAAGCTTCGGTGGTCGCACGCCAGGCGACTGCCATCGAACGCGGTGGCCGCGCCGCGGCCGAGTCCATCCGCGATCGGGCGGTGAAGGAACGGAACAAAAGTCGCGCGGAGGCCTCTGAGACGAAGGCACAGCTCTCAAGCGCAGCTGCTCATATTCACGATCACGAGTCCAACATAAAGCTGCAACTAGACCTCCGTCGTGAGTCATACGCGGTGCTGGCCACCACCCGGGCTGAGCTATGCGACCAGCAAGAAGTCGCGCGCAAGCAGGAGTCTTCCGAAGCCTCGGCTGGATGCATGCCCGTCCCCAGGGGATGCACTGGCCTGCTGTCCGTCATCGAGCTCAATGTTCCTACAGCAGTCAAGTGCGGCCAGCTCACGCTCAAGCGTCCGTGTGTTGTAACGCAGCAGGCTAAAACATTTTTTGCTCGAACGAGTCAACGAGGAATGTCCGGCTGCTCGCTGCTCGCCGTCGGAAAAAAATGAAATGTGCATCCACGAACTATGAATAGACTTTTATTGTAAAATTTGAGTTTTTCCCTCATTGCTGATTGGCTGATCGTGAAAGTTTCTTTTTTCCAGTTTGAAGATCCCCGGACAGAAAAATGGCGAATTTTACGTCTAAAAAAAAGTGATTCCAGGCCCTAACTGTAACTCGTGTTGTACTTTGGATTTTGTTTTTGAGGAGATGTGTTTTCTGGACAGCAGTGCTGTACTGTGTGACTGTGCGAGTTACAAACATAGAGTGGCTTTTAATACGGCACAGTACTTGTATGGTGGTTCTGTTTTGTACTACGTACAGCAGTACAGTACTGTATCAGTAGTGGACTGGTGAAGCACACACACACAAGAGTTCCTTCCGCTACTGCTGTATTTTACACCGGATTCATAATATGATGGCCCCTTCTGGAAACTGTATTGCTTCGATTTTGCAGGCGGATGCATTCGTACTGGACCTTTTCGAACAGGAGAGGGAGGGCAAGGTCCCGTTTACGCGTGCCGTCATCCAGTCTTTCGGCCGTTCGGCCAAGACGACCTTGCTCGATGCGCCCGCGACTTCTGCAGACCTCAAGGATAAGCTTTCGGCGTTCAAAGGCGGGTGAAACGTGGACGAAGAACTTCGTGAAGCACAACGGCCTGCACAGCAAAGTTCTTCGAGATGAGGCTGGCAGCGTCAATCAACCACGAGCGTACCGCAGAGGACATGGAAAGTGATTCGTGAGGAGTGCAGGAACTACCGGAAGGAGAACATCTTCAACACCGACGAGACAGGCATCTAGTACAAGGTTATGCCCCAGCGCACGGGCCGCTCCTGCAAGGAGGATCGGGACACGGCGAGGGGGACGAAGGGCGTGCACTACAAGGATCGCCCGTCTGCGTCCATGTGCACCAATGCAGACGGCAAGGCCAAGGTGGTGAGATGGCGATCATCGGCAAGGCGAAAAAACCCGCGCTGCTTCAAGATCGCACCTTGCCCTCTCAAGTAATTCTCATCCATGGTCAGACTCTGACGCAATTGGTGGAAGGAGGTCTTCCAGCCGTTCATTCGGCGCTAGACTACCCTGCCAGTGCAGTCACTCATGGACGGGTGCTCATCGGCACGAGGAGCTGGAAGACAGCAAGGGGCAGGTGAAGGTGGTGACGTACCCGCCGAACTGCACCAGCGTGCACCAGCCCATGGGACATGAGAAGCATCTCGGCCACCACGCTGAACTACTGGAGGGAGGTGCTCGACATGAAGATGTCAACCATGAGGGTGGCTGCAACCATGCGTGGTCAGGCCAAAGAGCGCAAGATGGCGGCCGGCGCAGCGGGGTTGGCTGAGGGTAATCACCCCCATGTCCGAGACACCGCGAAGCTTCTGAAGGCAGCATGGGGCGGCCTCTCGGCGGCGACCATCGTAAGGTATGGTCGATGTTGTTTTTTTCAACACAGTGCTACAGATGTACTCGAATAATATCGGTAGCGCGTAACAGCGCGATCGTGTAAATAGAGTGTCGTATTGCTGCTGTATGAGTAAATAAACCATCAAAACTGTCCATTGTACCCGCGGCACCTTGGACCCACCAGCTTGCTTGGTCACACCCCAGTAATATGCTCGTTATTTCACTCCAGTATATTTCTCGGTTAGTTGTGTCGCTGCTATCGACGCGTACACTTTCTCCCGCTGCACTACGAGTACGGTCTCTGCGTTTCATGTTGATCCCGTCCTCAACCCAGGTGCTGGGTCAAAGGCAATACGCTTCCGCTGGAGATGGTGGCTGATCTCACGGCTACGCACGGGAAGGTTGGGCAAGGTGGCGGCAGTGAGGTGGCGGCTCTCGCTGGGGTTGTAAACAATACGAGGACGCGAGTTACGTTAGAGGTAGCACTTTTTGACTGAAATGGTTTCTGAATGATCTATTGAAGGCTCCTTAACCCAAATTCGTCGGATTTTCAATTCTGGTGTGGCCATTTCGCTCATTGTTTACATAGATCTTGGTATTGTTCATCGGATAGCACTTGTTGTTTCCCTCTAAAATCAGTGTGCAGGCTACTGCAGGTATAGAGATCCTCAAGTGGCCACCCTCAGAAAAAAAACAAGGTGCACCTGCATGCAGGCTACCGTAGCATCGCGTCTGAGCATGCGTGTGCACCAAGCCGAGAAGCAGGGACCCCCCCGTCACCGACAAGGAGAGATGATCAACGTGTCGGCGAACCCCGATATCACCCTGGGACTGCCTACCGGCGAGAAGGCCATCGAGGCGGTCGAGGTTTGGGCGACAGTGGAGGACCAGGAGGATATCGTAGAGGCTATGCGACTCGATGCGGTACACGAGATGACGGAAACGTTGAAAAGGCACTCATGTCAACGAGGTGTACGTTGGCGAGATCGAAGACGGCGATGCTGATATGACGGGGCGCGGGGGCGGTGCCCACCCCCGCCCTACGTGGAACTTTCGTCACACTTCGTTTCTCTGGAGAGCGCGGCGGAGGCGTGCGGCAATGGCGATGCCTCTTTCTATCTGAAGAAGGCCAGGATGTCGTTAATCGAGTGCATGCCTCTGAGCCAGTGCAACAGGCAGACATTAAGGCAATTTTGTGAACCTCAACAAGGGCAAGGGGGGGGGCACACCGGAGGAATGGAGTGCATTACAGTAGTGTGGTACCGTAGTATAGGTTATACGTAGCTCTGTTGTGAATGTGTAGCAGGGCGAAGAGTGCTCTCCGTACAACAGTACGGCGGTGTGTGTCTTCAGCGGGTGGCGTGTCTTCGGCGGGCTCTGTCGCCCGCATCCCAATCAACAGTATACTTCTCAACATGCAAAGCGTGTGTGTGCACCCGTCTTCTCTGCTGCGCTCTTGTCCCGTCTACTCTGCTGTGCTCTGGTGTGTGTTTTGACATCACACATGTTCACTGGGTTCAGCACTGGTACTGCTGCAACGCTGTACCTTCCTTCTCCGAGCACACCTATTATGTCCCTCTTCGTGAGGCCCTCTGGGCCATCTTCGTCATCTTTTGGGGCCAGGAGCACTCTGTGCTGTACCTTAAAGCGCTGTATGTACTCAATAGGGCGGTTCCCGCCATATTGGGATACTGTAGTATCACAAGCCCAATAGGGCGGTCACCCGCCCTAACTCCAATAGGGCGGTCTTTCGAGATAGGGCGGTCGAAATCTCGGTGCACTACACCGCCTTATACAGGCCCACCTACTTGTATTCCCCTTTCGACGGACAGCCATCAACGAGCTCCCCACACTGCAACTAATAATATCTACGGGGAACCATAGTAAATAGGGGACCTACGGTACACCCCAAAACCTTTATATTTATCTATTTTCACCTACAATATTTGGTCTTTTTTACTATGGTCTCCCGTAATAGTACAGTATGCCTAAACAGAAGCCTTGGCGGGCCCAAAGTATAGTCAACTCATCAGCCGATATACACATACATACGTGCAAGCAAGGTTCTCGCAGGCGGCTGGCTATCCCACATGACATCCACTTGGCGGCCACGACACCGCACCTCAATTTGTCTGTCGCTATGTACCAGGTACGCATAGGAGCAGCTTGGGCGAATGCCACGCACTCGTACGTGACGCAGAGCCCAGGAGCGCAGCAGTGCCAACCCAACCAAGATAGCATGCCAGGCATGTTCGTACGACTCGATTGCTGGAAACTACGAGTATATCGCACGAGCATAGAACCTGGAAGCTAAACCTACCTTCGCATCATATCATTCCAGGTATGTACGAATCGGACGGTAGTCGTAAAGCGGTAATATACAGCGCTGCGCGCTACGTGTACTGCCGTGGGCTATGATCGCAAAAAACAACTGGTACGTCATACCACTCTGTACCATAAATGTAAGGGCCGTTGCAATATAAACATCCAATCCAAATGATTCCTATATTTCGGGACAGAGTCCTACTCCTTGTGCCAGATATGTTCATACGTTCATACTCGTACTACTGTACATGGTATGCACAGCGCTATGATACGTGCAAAACTCTATGAATAACTCTCTACGAGGTACATACATACAGAGGATGGGGCTACAGTATACCAGTACGACGTATACGTCGTTAACGACAACCGAATGAGGGCAAGTCGCGATCAACCGTACCCGTACCCGTACCCGTACCCGTACCCGTACGTACGTACGTACACATGTAGCAGGAGCAGTTACAGGGTATGATATAGCAGTAGTAGCAGCAGCAGCAGCAGCAGCAGCAGCAGCAGCACTGGCGCACGTGCGGGCGACCATTAGAACTTGGCCACACCGAGAAGGCCTACACTATTAGCCACGCCGCTCGTACTCACCGACTTCGGAGGTCCAAACGAAACTCCCCAGCCCCAGCCCCTACCCCAGCTAGCCCAGCCCTCGTAGCCCCCACGAGAAGTTGGCCAGCGTCCCTGCTGATTGGCGGACCGCCATCATAGTAGTTGCGGCGCATCAACAGCGTATTTTGCCCATCGCCGCCGCCCACAGCAGTAGCAACAGCAGCAGGCACCGCGGGCGATAACGGGGGTAGTCGCATATCGGTCGCTGAGCGTCGACGACATCGACGCTCCTGCCAGTTTGCTTGTGTTGTTGTCGTTGGTGCTGGCGCTGCAGCTGCTGCTGCTGCTACGGTGCACCTGCGTCTGCTGTGTCGTTTTTGGGCGGAGGTTCGAAAAAAGGTCGACAGCAGGCATGCCGCACACAAAAGGGAAGGCTTCAGTTAAAGTGTTTTCAACGATTACTCACGCTCGATTGCTCGAGTGCGCGTCTTTTTTGGGCGCCTATCAAAGGATGGGCGGTGCATGCTGCATAGCATGACCATAGGAGCATGGAGTACCGAACGGCATGCGTAGCAGGGGCGGGAGGGAGGTGGGGCGTGAGCCATATTCTGCTACGTGATCGACTACTGCTGTTCATGAGTGAGCACAAAGCACCCCGTTTCGAAGAGAGACTAGCGCGGCAGACATAGACACCTTGTTGCTCTTGCATGGGAGACCAGTGCTGCAGATCTCCGTGAGCACACGTGCGCCAGCATCGTGCACAAGGTGCTTCTACTGCACTGAACTGCCTGCTGCTGTGCGGTGCCTGCTGCTCTGTTGTGTGCGGCGAATTTTGATCATGGCGGGGCAGATTTTGGGGAGTTTAATTACGCAGGCGAAGCCTGCGGAAAATTTAGGAAACCCGCATATTTTGCCGTTTTTCCTTCTTTCGCGTTGGGAAAGATACGTGGCTTCCCAAGGAATAAACTATTTCTTCGACTAAGTGCCCTTTTCTCTTCGAGATCGGCGCTGATCTCGAAACGGATTTTTGCAGTGGAAGCCCTGCCACCGTGGCCAAAGGATAGACATTCATATACAGGCAACAAAGCTTGAACAGTTGTTGGAAAAGCAACATCGTATAACCTATGTTTGAGGAGGTGCCGTCCGGGCGGAAATGAGCGTGGCAAATATGTAAAGGGGGGCGTCGGCGCGAAACGGAGACTGGTCGTCGCTTGTGCCATCTTATTTTCCTGTAGCTATTCGATATGCCGTGCAGTCAAGCTTATGAGCGTCAAGACCAATATGTGTGCGTATACGCTGTAAGCAAGACAACAATGAACAAGAGCGAATCCCAACGTGATATAATACAACACATACATGATGATTATTTATTTGTTGTGGCCAGCAGGTGCCACTACACAACCACGAATTAACCGTCTCGGATTACCTTCATATGTCGGCCCCTGCTTCGAATTTAGGAGAAGACAAGTTTACTCTAAATTCGTCCTGACCCGTGTATGGGACTGCACCATAGATGTAACCCAACATATTTTCAGGTCGTCTTCCTCCGTGGTAGTGCCTATGTAGGATTTAGTCACAACTTCCACTGACAACCCAGCACAAGTCGAACAGGTTAAACAATGCGATAAGGGTGGAGGGAGTGGTACGGGGTATGGAGTGTCAATCCCGTTCACCCCCTTTCTATAGTATTAGGCACGTTGAATCGTCCGCAGGGTCCTGCACGCCGGACGGGGCATCAAACAGCAGGCGTTGTTACCACTTCCTACACCCCTCTTTTCCTGTTGCCCGCACAACGACCTCCTCAATGCTCTCCTAATATACGGTGTCCCGCGCGCGTATCGATCGGTCGACCGGTATGATCCCATCGCCTCGTTTTCAATGGGTGCAAGTCTGGATCGCGCGGCTTGCTGCTTCACCACAACACACGCCAAGTTGCCACTCAACAAACAAGAGCAGGCACGTCGACAACCGCGCTGCCTCCTCCGACAACATAACCCCCGAAGAGCTCATGCTCACCCAAGCTGGACAACTCATTGCCAGGCCAGTGTACTCAGCACAACGAGTCAATACACGCCAGGCCAGTGCCGCAGCATCGAACTTACATCAGCAACAAATCACTACACTTGTCCACTTTCAATCTACGAACGAATGAGAAGGCCTCCATCAGTAGTTTGAAGCCAGACGTTTCGCAGAGACGCACACACGTACTGGCACCTCCGCATCTGAGCAGCCCCGTCATTCAACCGCTCCGCGTTAGCCTACACCACGGCTTCCAATTTTGAGGATCGTCGTGTGATGGTGATAGAGGTCGTGGCCGCGCTTACGATTGACTACGCTGCGGTTGTTGGCCCAGGTTAGCCTCGTGCCCCCCTTTTGGAGACAGCCTAGCGGGAACCTGAGAAGGAGAACTTTTCTGACTGCGAGGGACTTGCGCCAATGAGAGGCAGCAGGATTGAAATACTATCCCACCGCCCCAAAGGATGCCCTGACCAAGGACGTAGACTGGTGCCTCCCGGGTTTTCCAGCTTGCACCTGTGCGTTCGGCGTTGGGGTGGGTGTGTATGTTAAGTATTGGTCGCATCCTAGCACACAAAACAAGTGCACGCTTCAACCTGAGTATGTTTGTCCCCTGAGCGCCACTCTGCGGCCAGCTTGACCAGACAGCATCTTGCCGGCGGCGGCCTAGCTAAAGGTGGGTGCGGGAAAGCACCCACCTTACTCTTCATTGACCTCACCACTTGAATCGCTATCATCTTCACTATCACCGAACAACCTTCCCAACGATCGTGTGTACCTGGTATGCTCACAGGCGTCTAGTGCCCCCACAGCGTTCCGTTGGCACTGGCGTATGGTTATATGTGTTGTAGTATATGTTTATACGTTTTTAATTGTTCATGCACAGCTGCTGTTTTGCATCGCTCTAAATCACGGAGGTCTCCGAGGGAGGCGTAGCTTCCCCTCGTTGCCGTCAATTTCACCAGACCTCGAAAAAGTGTCATTACTTGCGCACCTCTATTGGAGGTTGCCTAGTGGCGTTGACATTTTTTTTACCGGCTGTCAGGGACGATCAAGAGGAAGAGCCATCAAGCTCACACCACGCAGAACATGTATTATTCCAGTGTCGCTCGACACAACAAGAGTGATAGCACTCCTCAATCTCTATCGGGTCAACATCGATCTCCACGCACAACCAACAACTCTCAACTGCCAACAGAACGACCCACATGCACCACATAATGCGTAATCTACACACTCACCGTGACATGGCCCCTGGCGTGTCACACCGAGCACCACTTGTCGGGCTCGATGTCAGGCCTGAACGCACCGGTCCATGTACACGCCTCGCCCCTTGGACACGCCCTCGGGAAGGGGGTGACGTCCTACCCGCAAGTAGTCACTCATCGGCGTCGGGCCTGCTAAAGTGGAGATGGCATACCGTGGGGGGGGGTGATAGGAATCGTCAGTTAGGCGTCCACGCTCGAAGTTATATTTTGTGTGCCCTCATCAGATACAGCGCATATATTATGGCTTCTTATTTTCGCGGCCAAAATTCAATGTTTTCCAGCGTTTCTTGTTCAATTGTTTCCATCGCGAAAAACGAACCGGAGATCATCTCTCGTAGACGTTGACCGCACGAGCTCATGGGTGTGTATTTGTGGTGTTTGGCAGCAGGGGAAATGACACTAAACCGACCGTCAGCCTTTTCACCGCAGTCGTCTTGACTGCAACATTGCTGAAAAGTCGTGATTTTTTGCGTTTCTTGGTAAGTGCCGAGAGCGGGGCCGCGTTTATTATGTTGGGTAGGCGTCAGTTGCTTGTGCTACTTGTATGACTGTTTCTTATCGTGTTGCCCATTTTAAGCTGTGTTTCTTGCACCTCTTTTCGTTTTTGTTTGGATAATTTCAGCCTTACTATTTTAAACAGAATTGGTGGCCAGGCAGTCTTGGGTTTATCGTCATCCTCGTGGAATTGGGTGGCACTTGTGCTCTCTCTGTGATGAGTCTAAGATAATCGCTGTCGAGTTGTAGGTTGAAACCGAATACAAGCAACCATAAACTTGCAATTCTTGACACCAACAGCACGTGAACCTTCGATGTGAATTAAACGCTCTACATATATACGGACAGCGAGCGCACGTCGGCGGACGCGATCCAATCATCCCTCGTCGCCCCCCAAATTTGCTGCAACGTGCCTCATCACACGGTCTAGCACCGTACCATAGTGTCATATCAGTACACGCGGTGTCACAGATTATCACGTACGAGTAGTATACCAACGAGAGAGGCTAGACGGGACGAAACATGTCACAGGAGTCGATGCGGTCTGCGACTACGGCTGCTGACAGGTGCCGCCCATTCCATGTTCCCCTTCGTGTTCAACAAGGTTTCTCGGCGACTGGTTAGCTGTTTATCAAAGGGTACCACAACATACTACGTAGCTACGGCGAGGTTCCTCCTGGCTGGGCCTCGATGGCTCTATCGATGGGTTTTTGGCATGTACTGCTGTATGACAAGAACCGACGCCTGTGCTCCGAGTCTATCGTAGAACCCAACCTCAAGTCGCGACCAGTGTGTGTTACGTGTGCTCTTTAATCTGTGCTTG
>MEHQ01003602.1:2951-36331 GCA_008828725.1 Saccharina japonica
GGGTGGGATGGGGTGGGGTGGGGTGGGGTGGGGTGGGGTGGGGCGGGACGGGGCGATGGTGTTGAGATGTGGTGGTGTGGTCTTGTGTGGTTTTATGTATTAAGGACTCGAGGAGGCATCATGCTGCAGCAGTAGCAGCACCAGCGAATGGTAGTGGTGGTGGTGGCGGCGGCGGCGGTTATGTTTTCCCTGTCGACCCTGAACTGCAGTTGTGTCCCGGATAGTTGCTTTCTATCAGTGTTTGGTCCATATTCAGGGGTATTTTTCCCTTACCGGGCGAACGCCTGTATAGTTATATACGCATCCTACTGTAGTATTGATTGTATGGAGGCGGTGTTTTTTTGTGCGCCCCTTTTTTTTCTTTTTCTTTTTTCGCCCCCGATACGTACAATTCTATGTAATAGGAGATCGTGGACAGAGGGGGCTGCCCGCCCGAGGCGTGGGCGAAAACGCTGTCCCGCCTCCTACCGCCCGAAGGAACTCCCTCAGAAGAAGAGCTGGAGGCCGAAGTGGACGCTACGCTCGACATGCTCATGGCCGCCGCAGACGACAACGACAGCTATGGACAGGAGGAGGACGAGGAGTTCGGGGAGGAGGGGGGAGGAGGGGGGGGTTGGGGGATGATGGGGGATGGGGGAGGGGCCGGGGGTGGGTGAGGACGTAGACGACCAAGAAGTAGAAGAAGAAGATTATTCACAACATTTATGAAAATCGCGACGCTGATTATGCCCTCTGCAGACGATAACGATGCACTAGAGGAGGGAGGAGAGGCGGGGACGGGGGAGGGTTGGGCTCGGGGGGGGGGGGGGGGCTGGTACGGGGGGGGGGGAGTGCTCATGTCATGCATGGCCGTAGTCGTATTACCATAGACCCTCGCATCCCTAGACGGAGCACGTCGGATTTTCGCCGACCAGGCAGACTTTGCTTGCTCCAAGCGCGAAGCGCTGTGAGATGTTGGGTGTGTCGCATGAAGGGTGAACTGCACCCTACAAACTAAGAACCGCCTGTGAGGCGGAGGGGGGGGGGGGGGGGGGGGGGGGGGGGGGGGGGGGGGGGGAGTGAGGTGAGGACGTAGGCGGCCAGGAAGCTCAAGCAGACCATTTTATAGAATTTAGGGATATTTATTGTTTTCCCCCTCGTTTTTCTTCTTTCTTTTCTTTATTATTCCTGGGGATGTTTATGAGTAATCAACGTTTAAGCTCATTCATGCTGTACATGACCGGACGGCAAGCACATTAAGCAATATTGTGGATATCAATCCTCTCCTTATCTTACACCGTGGTACCCAGACCAGATACCTGGTACCTGGTACCCGACTCTTCTTATTTTGTGCCAACTCTGTCCCTAAACATACATACAAGGAGCATTTGTGTGGATACCAGGTCCTATGCCCGAGCTAGACCGTACCGCATCATATCACTATAATCCTTCAAGGCCTTCCTGGCCCCTCGGGGGTACTCTGAGATTATTACCTCGTGTTGCTGACTGACCCCCGAGAGGGTGGTAACGCTACACAACCCACCCCCCTCGGTGTATCACAACCCCAAACACGAAGAAATTCCCCAGTGGCACACTGCTGCGATCCTCTAGCAGCATTAACAAAAAAAGAGTCCGTCCGTCACACTTTTCGTAGGGGTCAGGCGTGACTCTCGACAAAATCGCAACTTTCTTGAGCTTCCGACAGCGGAAAGTTACCACCTCTGGGATAGCCCTCACGGAGTCCCTCGCCCTGAGCCAAACCCCGCCTCGTACGTAGAAGCTGTCTGTGTGAAGTTCTCAGATTTCACCGGCAGCACCTATATACGAGTATTCTCTCTTTTTGTTTCACGTTTTTCGGTGAGAAAAACCCCGAAGCTCCTGCTCTGCTCATGGTGGTTGCTGCTTGCATCAGGGATGGTGGCTGCTCTTGGACGCATGCGACTTACGGTGGAGGTGCACCATGTTTCTGCCTTCTGAGGGTGGTCGCTTACCACTAGAGAAACTCTATACCTCACCCAAAAAACGGATGTTGGAGGGAAATAAAAGTGCTACGCATATATATATATATGACGAATGCTACGATAGAGGTGCACCATCTTTTTCCTGGGCACCTCACTTAAAGAGCGTCATACCTCACCGAAATAACGATTTTGGAGGAAAATCAAAGTGCTGCCGGATGAGAAATCTCATGACCGAAGTAAATCCTGAAACATGAACGTCCGACGAATTTGGGTTAAGGAGCCCGATCGTTCAGAAAACAATTCAGCCGAAAAGTGCTACCTCTACCGTAGCACGCGTCATATATATATATATATATATACCCGACGAAAAATACAAAGGTCCGAGTGTAAAATCAAAACTATTGGTCAAGGAGCCCCGCCCGTCTTTCAGAAAGGAAAATAAAAAGCCATAACGTGCGGTTAGTACCTCTGTCGTAGAGCGCTGTCAGAAGCAAGCGTGAAGGATTGCCATCTGCGGTACGAGTACTCGTCGTAGCGTGAAGAAGTTGGCGGCCGCTGACGGACGAGTGTCGTCGCTGCTGCTGCTGCTGCTGCTGATTGATTGATTGATTGATGACCACAGCAGTGTTGTCGTTTGTTGTTGTTGTTGTTGTTGTTGTTGTGTAATTAATTGTCTTTCGCATGGAAACAAAATACGTGAGTGGACCGAGATTGCGAGAGTTCTCGCTGAAAGCAGCAGCAGCTTGATTTTAGCTCTTTTTTTCCCCAGCAGCGCTGAACCTACCTGTGTCTTCGCTTCAATAATATGAACAAGGGTGTTGCTTTTATTGAAGTATGCTCTCTTGTTTACCAAAACCACCCATGAAATGAACCGCGTCGTACGTATATACCTCTTTTTTACAACCAATACCCGCTTGCGTACAGCGTTGTTCTTTTTCACAGCCAAATCCACTTGCGTATGCATGTACAGCGTGTATTGCTCTTTTGACAGCCATAGCCACTTGCGTACAGCAGTATCGCATTTATTTTCAATCGAAACTTCTTGCGGACAGAGCACAGTAAAGTCGGACAAACGTCGGACGCAATATAAAAATATAATCGACTTTTCGGCGCATGCGTCTTCTTTCTGGGCTTCAGGTTGCGGAAAATGCGCCTCTCTTGAAACAAAACGCAACCATGGACATGACCCTACTGTACTCGGTTGCGCTTTTGATACAACTGTCCATGGCATCGAAACGTTGCGTTTTATACGGCAACACGTCGCCAACGGAATGGACACGACATCTCCGCCACTCGTGAGCTTTTGAACAGCCCATTAGGCTCTTGGTACCGGCTGCGTTTTTAGAGATTTTTTTCTAGAGATTTGTTTTTTTTTCGGGGTCGGGGGTTGTGCGCGAACGAAACGTTTCTTCGTGGTGAGTCATGCTTCCGTGGGGTGAGGTGTGTGAGCCCTCATCTCGTGTGAGATAGGAGCTCGGACATAATAAGCCACCAAGCTCCTACCGTGGTTGCTTGCTCGGTGGCGGCCGTGAGGCGCGAAAAAAACACAAGCGGGTACGGGTTGGTCTACTATTACCAAAAACTCTCCCTCACTTGACCTGTGATGTGGGCATGTGGCGGAGCGGGAGATTTAGTGTTTAGTTTTTACTAGTAGTTTGCTTTTAACGAACGGAAGATGAAGCGTTCAATCGTCCTTCATTTTGCGGAATTTCGTATAATATGTAGCTTGTAGTTGCTCGGGTTACCTCGATCTTATTAAAATTCGACGTCTGTCAGGCGGCACCGAGGTTGGAGCAAATTAATGCATTCACATCCCCCTGCACAATCTTGTTTCAACCTATAAACGTTTATTTGATATCCTTTCTGCCAAGATAACCCTCTGCACATAACTAAATGGCTTAAAACAAAAAAAAACAATTCTCTTTCACAGCACCGGGAATCGAAGACCGCTTCGACCGAACGTCCCAAGAGAGGCAGCTTCCCCCGCGACTGCTATTACCCTACCGGTGTATCACCGCCGGGCCGATCGACCGTCGGCCGCAGCCAAGACACGGACCGCGCCACATGGCGCCGACGGCGTCCTCGCCAGCTTCTCCCGACCGAGGCGAACCTTCGCCATGTCTGCGTCTGGGCTGAGCATGTAGGACCCCTCGGCCACTCCCATGAGCCTCGCAACCGCCTTCTCCGCCGCGTCTCGCCTGACAAGCACGCCGCGGAGAGCGGAGGACTTCTCTGTCGCCTCGCTCGCCATCGCCGCCGCCGCTGCTGCTGCTGCCGCTGCCACCGCCGGCGACCCTGCTGCTACGGCATTACCTCCCACCAAACCAGCTCTACTACCCGCGACACTCGCATCTGTGGCGGTGGTGGCGGTGGCGGTGGCGGCGGCAGCGTCGTCGCGAAACTGCGCAGAGTTGTTCGTCTGACAGTCTCCAAGCAGGCGCGTGTACGCTGCCACGCTCTCGCGTCTGTTCCGAGGCCCTCGCTCCCCCTCCAGGCGCGACATGAACACTTCCACCGCCGACGCCCTCCTCCCCCTCTGCCTTTGCCTTTGCCGCCGCTGCTGCTGCTGCTGCTGCTGCTGCTGCTGCTGCCGCGGGCTGCCCCGGCCATTTCCTACGCCTTGACCTTTGCCTTCACCGCCACTACCCCCGTCCGTTCTGTCCGGTCCATCCCCTTGACGTCTTCTATCGCGCGTTGCTGCCGTTCCTCGAGCGCTAACGACGGCGCCGGTCGAATCGTTGTGAGGTGCCCGAGAAGGAGTCGTCGACGCCCCCGCAGCAGCGCTAACAGGGGGTTTAGACCCGCTTTGCGGAGCCGCTGCCACGGTGCTACTGCTACTGCTACTGCTACTGCTGGGTTCGTGGCGTCGCCGGGGAGGGGTGGAATGCTCCCCGGGTGCGGGCGTTTTTTTCAGCGTTCTTGGTCGATTCGTGAGGTCGGCCTGCCCAGATTTAGAGTTTGGAGTGGAAGAGCCCTGCAGGAAGGAAGACCAAAGAGGGTAGAAGTCGTAGAGTTTAGTTTTTGAGGGAGAAGGGCGGGGTGAATGGCTTACAGTATAATATTGTGTGGACCCACCCCCCCCTTTTAATCTTGGAAACATATTCGTAGCGGTGGAGTGGATCGTGCTCCGGTGTGGTCGAAGCAAGATATTCTTTCCTGGCAGCGACGCACGAGGTATTTATTTACGGCATGGAACGAGACCACGGCAATCAATCAATCAATCAATCAATCAATCGATCGACCACGCCGTGACCGCCCCGTCATAGGCAAGTTAATTTACGCAAAGATAAAATCAACATAGCGTGCTAGTTTGTTGTAAGGTGTGTTGGGTTGTTGTTGTACACTACGTGACCCAGAAAAACGTGGCACCCGTTTTGCCATCTCAATCATCGAGTACCATGGCTGTAATTGTCGGAGAGTACCGTGATTGCAAGTACTGGGGAGTACCATGGTTGGAATTTTCGTAGAATACAATGGTTGAATAATTCGGAGAGTGCTAGACGTATGGCTGTCATTTTCGGAAAGTACAATGGTTGTTTTTGTTTTTCGGAGAAAACGATGGTTGAAATCATAGAAGAGGTCGTCGTCAGTCGGGCAGACAGGCAGGTGACTGATGGAAAAAACGTCGGTTACACGACGCAACGGTCTGGTGTTACCAGCGGTAACTGAAAAACAACATGTTTGTTCCATCGGCCGGGATGAAGCTGAAGAACAAATGATTCAGACTCCAATCATTTCCAGGAAATGCTGTCGCGCTGAAGGCACCTCGGCCGAGGCACCTTCAGTGCGGATAGTATATCCGCGGCCGAGGACCCCCTGCCGGCGCAGGAGGCCTCATCCAATCCAATAATTACATTAAGTGATCCGCAACAGAGAGAAATAACACCATAGTCTAGTAACAAAACAATAAAATAGAACAACAGCGCAAGCAATATGTAACACTATGTACCAATAAGCACTCACTCAGGTTATATATATCATGCGTGCGGAACAACATGGGTGACAGAGGCTAGCGCGACATGAGTGTGCGTATGGACTCTGACGCATACATACTTGTCACAGCGCAATGCCAGAGCATAAAAAATAGAACATACACCCGGTCTGTAGAAACAGTTCCCTGCACGAAAAAAGTTTCCTGCATGAAAGTGAAATTCCTTTCTTGTGTTCTATACCTGGTATGCTGGTATTACGTCGTGGGCCATTCCGGGGGAAGCAGGATGTCGCGAGCTACGCACGAATCACACCGCACCTTCTGATGCCCGCGTGCATCCCCTTCACGTCTCATCTTCGTCAGTAACTCGTGAAACTCTCGTGTCGCGTGACCCCACTGCCCAGTCCCGCCTTCGGTTTCTCTCCATCCGCCTGTTGATGAGAGACAGAAGCCGTGCAGCGAATAGTTTGGATTCACACGGATGGGTCGGTGGGCGATGCACGAGCAGAGCATATTTCAGGTTTTGTTTTATCGGGTATACATTGCACGGTTTCACAAGCAAGAACGAACAGCCCTGGACATTTTCTGCGAGTGCACGCGCTACACTCGAGGTACGTACGTACCTGTACCCTTTTTTGGCGAAAACCATTTCTGGCTGACGCGGCTCCTTAAGGGCACTGAGGAATTGTCTCCAAAATCGTTGACTGATTTGGGGACAAAATACTTGGAATTAATGTGGGATTTTTTTCAGTTCTGAATGGGTTAAGGTGGAGATGCGCTTAACATTTTCTGAGGTAGTGTATGTATTAGAAGTGTCTGGGCTCGAGCAGGTATGAGTCGAGGACGGTCAAGAGGAGAGCACACCGCTCGGAAAGAAAACACAGAAATATATTATTATTATAGTGACAGATGCTGCGTCGCATCGCACCGAAAGCGGGGGAATGAAATCCCACCACTCAACCTGACGGTCCCTTCCCGCCATATCATAAAAGCCATCATACATATATAACTCCTCAGACGTCTACGACGGTTTCGACTCGATATCCAAATCACAACCAACAGTCCCCCCGATCGGAATCGTCAAAGCACAATATCACATCCCTTCTTGCGAAGCAATTTCAAACAAACCCAACTACAACCGAGTCATGTTTCACTTGGTTATAGTATAGGGGCTCCATATAACCCGTCCAAAATCGGACAATTGAGATAAAAAGCGTACGCATAATAACTCGATGAAAAGTCGCATGGCATATATACGCAGGAATAAAAAAGCGAAAAATTAAAAATTGCGAAATAAAACAAACGAGATTCAAACAACGGAAGTATCGGCTTTAGGAGCCCTCCCCGGCAGTACTAAAGAATGTCCCTCAAAATGTGCTACTTACTCGCACGTACCTCTATCTTGTAGTACGCGTCCTTGGGCGAGATAGAGAGCTCCTATACTATATCTATATATATAACCAAGATAACCAAGTGACCACCCCTGCAAGGCAAGTATAGCACGCACGCGTCTAAATCTCCTCGAGTACTGGATGGTTCTGGAGCTACACGATATATCGCTTCGATGATATACATAGCCCCACACCGAGCACACACCAGGCACACGCACACACAGACGCCTGCCGTGGTGTCTGAGACGCTTTTGGGGTGGGTCCCGCCCATTCTAGCGTGGTGTTGAAAAATAGCGAAGACAAAGTTATGGGGCTCCTATACCATAATAAAGTAAAACAACACTATCTCCTCAGAAACGTTAGGTGCGTCTCTACCTTAAGGTACCTTAAGGTATATGACATGCATCCAAGCTGGCAAAGCAATTCATCAAACTTTAACAAACCTGTGACGTATAAAGGTATACAACCGAAAATATAATGGAAAACATGCATCGTATATATGTCAACGATTTTGAACACAGTTTCTTAAGGAGCCGCGCCGATCAGAAATGGTTTCGCCCAAAAAAAGGTAAGGAAGTATAGCTTCACTCGAAAAAAAAAAACTTTGGTCAAAACCCCCCCAAAAAATGAATGTGACGCGTACTGTAGTGTATATGTACAAGCGACAACTACCGTACTTTTATACAGCTTGTAGGCTGCTGTATACGCGAGTAGGATCAAATACATGTTTTTACCCGGAAGCACGGCTCGATGAAGAACTGCTTGGGCCTCTTTGCCGTGCATGTACGTCATAGGCAGGCTGAAAGGTTGGTGGTCCGGAGGTGGGCTGCACACCGCGTCAACGCCTGTGATCGCGCTGCTGCGGTTGATCGCCACTCCAGGAACCTGCTGTGCAGTAGAAGTGGTGCATGCAGCAAGCAGCAAGCAGCAAGCAATAATCAGCCTTGTGCTCAGATAATATTTTGTGGATACACATGTTCTCGTACAAAATACAGAGAGCAATGAGTGTGTGTGTTTGATGGATGGGCAGAAAAGTACGGACAAAAAAAACGGTGTCTCCGATGCAACAGGCAATTCATTGTTTTAATTTTTTTGATGGCATGTTAATGATTGTCTTACCGTACCTCGCACCGCTGTGCTGTGATAGTATATACTTTGAAGTACGAGTGAAAAACAGTTGACACCTCGGACAGATAATTTACAGATATACCATATATAGATCATTCCCACTTGATGATGTAGATCTTTCAAGGCAGATATATCTATTCCCGATCTTGTATGATCTGTATGATCTGTATGATCTGTATGATCTGTATGATCTGTATGATCTGTATGATCTGTATGATCTGTATGGTCTGTATGATCTAGCTCATGTTGCCGGGTGGGACCCGTGTAATCTGCATGGTCTATATAAGCACGATTTTCATGGGTTGGATCTGTACTATGCAGATATGAATAGATCCTGCACAATCTCTCACAACGGCAGGCGAGGCGCTAAATGATCTAGATCATGACCTGTCTGTAGATGATATATCTACTGTAGATCATGATCTATCTGCAGATGATATATCTAGATCATGATCTATCTGCCGGAGGTGTTGAATAATCCCGCAGACATGTTATATTAACAACTGTAAGCTGGGCCGGGCGATGGAAGAATCTTGCCTACAGCCTACGGAACGTATTTGCTCGAATGTCTATCTCGCTTCGTGCGACGGTTTTTCGTGTCGATATGCGATAATATGCTCGTCGTGCTGTTTTGACTATTTTGTAAAACGAGCCCGCTGCGCACGTGAGTACTGGTAAACATGTATGGTTATGTGCGCTCATATTAAGATTCCTTGCCTACCTGGTATAATTTGGCATGAAGTTCATGCGAACGCAAACATTATGCTACGTACCCCTCCCGGTAGCCGCAGCAGTAGATATCTACGTGGCGAACGTACGCACATACCAGTACCTGGTTCCTCTGGAAAACAGCAGTGCTACAGCCACAGCGCGGCGGTAGTAAAAACATCGCAGATACACGGACAACACAGTAGTTAGTTGTTGTCTCAGCACAAACCTCAAAGTTCGTGGATGAATCACCCACCAGTCTCTCTCTCTCTCTTTCTTTCTCCCACCTTGAAAAAGTTGGGAGTGTCTTCGGACACGGAGGAAGGCCGGGCAAAGTTCGAGGTCTTCTTGGCGGGCTGGACGGCCGCGCCGGTAGCAAAAAAGTCCTCCCTCCTAGCGCTGCCGTCGACCCTCCAGTGCTCGAACGCCACGGGGAGCCTCAGCCTGTCGGGGCCTCTGTCGACGCAGGGCACGCCGCGAATGCGGAACAGGTCCGGGGCTTCGATGCTGACGGCGGTGATGAGCTTCTTTGTCTTCGATCCGCTGGTGCTGTCCGCCTTGCTCTCGAGAGGGACGTCGATAAGTTGCGGGATTGGCATGATGGTGATGGGTTGGGGCAGACTTGAAAACGATCCCCCCACCCACGCAGATAAATGCACGAGGCAACACCCACGCAGTGAGATCACTGCAACTGCAAACTATAAGCAGGAACCCATTTCGCACCGACAAAGCAGCGAGCAACAAGCCAACGAGCAGTGCAGCAAAGCAGCGGCAGCAGCAGCGGCAACAGCGCAAGCCGCAGCACAGCAGCGGTAGCGCAGCAGAACTTGGATGCGGCGGAATGCGGCGGAATAGCAACGGTTTTGTGGTTCCCCCACAAAAGTTGTACGTATAGAAGTTGGGAGGGATTATGGTTCATAAATTTCTTCTGCTCGTTTGAGCAGTCAGCAGCTTCGTAGCTTCTCAGCTGGCTGTTGTTGGGATGGCGGTTGCGACCCTCGCCGAAAGCTGCAGCGCCCTGGCGTCAAGAGCGAGCACCATGGCCTTCGGGTGCAATCTGACGCGAGTGTTCAACTACGACGGCCGTCAAACAGACATGTGGATCAACTGTAAGAATTTATACTTTTTTTGCTCTCTGACAAGCTTCCACCTTCCTTTTCTTTGACGCCATAAATCCATAAATAGACCTATCTATTTGAAACTCGAGGGATGCATCTGCTTCTTTCTTTGAAGCACGCAACCTGTTGACCCGCAGCGCCTACTGTAGCTCTAAAGACCCTCCTAATACCAGGAAGTTGATGGTGTGAGGCTCTATGTGGAGGACAGTGGTAGTGTCTGCATAACTGGCTCCATAGTTAAATGTCCTGGCTACATATTGTATTTATGTGTGGTATGATGCAAGATGCCTGGTTCCTGGTACAGAAACGAGCATAACGACAGCTACAGCAGTAGTAGCTGCTGACAACCAACAACGTAAAATCAACCAGAATAAGCAGTACCTGCACGCATTCATACGTATACCAACAGCTGCTACATACAGCAGAGCTGCAAATGTTGTTCGTGTGTGCCCCCCGCTGTTCCCCCCTTGCTCGCCATGCTGGTGTCGTCGCCAGATGCAACGCTGCTGCTCACGCTGGTCGCGTTGGTGCTGTGCACGCGAAGGGCTGGGCTGTCGGCTTCGAGATACGGCCAAGCTGCCGCATGGTTCTGGATACCGCTTACCTTGGTCCTCTTCGTTATGCAGGTCGGGTCTCGGGACACAAATCTAATGCTTCTCTCTCTCTCTCCTCTCTGTTCGAGTACCAGTTCGACTTCGACTTTGTACACTCACAAGTATAGACAGTACTGGCACTGATGCACTGATTGATGCAAGATACAAGATACAAACAGGTACGTACTTGTACGTGTATCATTCTCGTACGACTGGCTGTATATCATTCTCGTACCTATCATACGTACACGTATTGATAGTACTGCTGTATATCATTCTCGTACTTACATGTTCTTCTATATATATCATACGTACACATATCATATCATACGCACCTGTTGACTACTTGTTGACCGTTGACCCTGGATTTTACGAATCCTCCAGGATTTTACTATGTACTCGGCGAGGGGGGGGGGAGGGGGGAGTGAGGGTGATCGCGTCGTCGTCTGGTCTCCCGCTCCCGTTTTTGGCGACCGGCCGGAAACTGATTTGATTGCGGGCGAACGGCTGGAAACTGGAAACTGAGTTGGTATTTATCGCACGTGCGTCGATCACGGCTAAATTGATGTTTCTCTCTTAAAAATGTATCGTTTGATTGGCGCCATCTGACCGCTGCCCACTACCTGCCGCACAGCAGCTTTCTAAAGCTTTGTATCAGGCATTGAATACAGCTATTAACAGCTATCAGTATAATACTTCATCTTGTAGTAGAGATATATCTCTCTCCGTTTCGGCGCCTAGTCAGCTATCCAATCCAATCACATCACATCACACCCAACCACATCCTATATAATCCAATCTAATCCGATCCGATCCAATCCAATCCAATCTAATCCAATCTAATCCAATTCAATCCACCCCAACCCCACCCAATCCAATCCAATCCAATCCAATCCAATCCAGTCCAATTCAGTCCAATCCAACCCAATCCAACCCAATCTAATCAAACCCAACCCAACCCAACCCAACCCAACCCAATCCAACCCAATCCAATCCAATCCAATCCAATCCAACCCAGTCCATTCCAATCTAATCCTCCAGTCCGTCAAATGATCAAATAATAGAGATCGAACGACGAAACGAAACACAATCAAACTACGAGTATAAACAACGAACGGCTGGAAAAAGCTTCAGCTCTTAATATTATTTGTTGGCTTTACACCTGCGAGTATTATTGTCGTTATGCGTCTTTCATGAAAACAAAAAACGCACAGCGGGCGAGTGTGCGGGAAAAAAAAAGGTTTTCATTTAAGCTGGCTTTACTTCCGACGTTGACGGCTGACGTTGAGGCCACAGCGGAACTCTCAGGAATATATTATATGTGTTGTCAAGTAGGCGCGCGTAGGCGTTTTGCCAAAATGCACAACCGACTTGGAATTAGATTATTAATAAGTAAGGCATTTATTTGCGAACAAGATCCACTTTTTTTTCATTTTTCAGAAAAATTGCTTCTTGTAATCAAGAATCCAGAGTTTTTGTTTTGACCCCTTTTTTCTCCTTTTTGGGCCTCTGTTATGGTACTGCTGAAATGATGTGGAAACGTTGGTGACTACCTGGTATCGGGTATAAGAATCGTGTTGGTAGTACTTGGAAGGCGTATCTTAGATGGGAATCAGGGGTTCCCAGGTGGTTCTTGGCAACCACCAAGCCTGCCTTTTCAGTATTTCATCGTGGGAAAAGGAATAAAGCTGCTTTTCTTCTATCTCTAAGCAAACAGCACACGTGAGTACCAACGAGTACCCGTTCAATAGGCTGACCTGGCTAGGGATACTCTGTGTCCTTACCCTAATCATATGACACCTAAAAATATACTACCTTTCACGGCATCGTGACATTCAGGACTGTCCGCACTTCGTACTTCAAAAGATCCGCCAGGAAACCAGCAACATTATGGTGACAGCCATATTTAATCGGTGGTGTAGCCATGGCCCCCTTGTAGGCTGTTGGCGGGCAAAAGGCAAACAAAAAATCTACGATTTTTTGCGACTTCTGGGGCTGCTGGTTCGCAACCAACCGCTGTTGAGCCCACGAAATCACCTCTTGAGTCCTGCGTTTCTGGCGCCTACGGCTGCTGTCTGGTTCACCCGACGCTCTCACACACTCCATAAGGAACGTACGTGACTCAAGTTTACGGGCGATGGTTATTGGTGAGGGTCTATCTGTAGCTGTCCGCGAGGGAAGTGCAAACGTTAACCCATTCAGAACTGAAAAACTTTAGCCACACTAATTCCAAAGTAGTTTGTCCCCAAAAACGGGGGACCAGTTCTTAAGGGGTCAAGGTTGGGGTTGTTTTTGTTGTCTCATTTTTGTGTCTATTCCGAAATCCGACCAATTTCTACCACTCACTGCAGCAGAGCCCCAAAGTCGAGGTGCAGAGTGCAGACGTCCGCTGATAACGTGCGGACGACCAAATCTGAAGAGAATCGCGCGCTGCTGTAGATGAAATACCAAGCTGGCACACGTGCTCTCTGCGAAGGCATGCCCCAGCCGGTTGTCCAGACCAAGCGTGCCAAAATAGCGGTATAATTGACTCCACCCGAAAAAAAACTAGATATTAGAGTCATCCGGAAACCCGGGGGTAGGGGGTGGATAAGGTCTTCCGTGGCCTTAAGCTTCTTTCGTAACGAAACACGCAAACAAAGCACATAACACAACACCGACGACCAATGCAACTTTACATGCACGAAAACGTAAACAAACAAACAGATATTCGCCGATTGCAGCACGGACAACGTCGGCATCAGCGCGGTCTGGAGCGCCTTCACAGGCTTCATCTTTCTTGGGTGGTGGCGCGACAAGCGCTCGCGAGAGGGCACCGAAGGCTCTGAAGGAGAAGCAGCAGCAGCAGCAGCAGCGGCAACAGCTGGAGGAGGAGGAGGAGGAGGAGGCGGAGAAGGAGGACGAGGAGCGGCAGGAGGAGGAGGAAGGTCCTTGTCGTCCTACGCCGCCCTCACGTCGATGGTGGTGTGGGCGGCGGTCTGCATCTACTACGCGGTGGTGGAAGAGGCCATCACCACCGTGGCGCACGCTGTGTCGTTCGTCGTGGGCCTGGGGGCTTGGGTACTGTTCGAGAGGTTGCACCAGATACCAGACTCCGCGGGGGCGAGCTACGAAACACTGCAGCCGTGCGAGCAGCCGCGAGACAGCTGATGGAATCGCTTGCTGCGGTGGCGTGCAGCAACTATTTTGTTGGGTTCGGGTTAGGGTTCGGGTAAGGGTAAAGGGTAAGGGTAAAGGGGAAGGGTGATATTTCTTGTTCTTGTTCGGGTTGGGGTTCGGGTAAAAGGCTTCGGGTAAGGCTTCGGGTTCGGGTTCGTGTAAAGTTTCTTGTTCCTTGTTCGGGTTCGGGTTCGGGTCGCTCTAGTTAGCAGTACGCTGTCGAATATTCGCCGATTGCGCGGCGTGCCGAACCGTGCTAAATGCACGCTGTAGTGATTGCACTTTTAAACACAAACCTTTCATCACTATCGGGGCTCCTCAACTATCAAAAGTACCCAGTACAGTTGGGATCCGATGTGAAGTTTACAGCAGCAGGTATTATTACTTGTTAAGACACCTATGAGTAGCCCAGGAGGATTATTGCATCCGCCTTACTTGGGCTTACAAGCCTACTTTTTCCCCCCTCAGTGCCGGTTGTTGGGGTAGGTTTAGAGCGCTTCACGCGAGGCGAGGAGCCTTCCCCCTAGAAGATGTAGGTTGTTACGCCCACCGCACCACGCGTCTGCCCACACTATTTCTTGGTCTGGCATACAGTAGTTACGACGCGTGCTACGATAGAGGTACTGTACCTTTTTTTGTGACGCGTGCTACGGTAGAGGTAGCACTTTTTGGCAGAATCGTTTTCTGAACAATCGGGCTCCTTAACTCAAATTCGTCGGACGTTCATTCTTGTGACGAATATGTTTCAGAGTATACTTCGGTCATGAGATTTCGCATCCGGCAGCACTTTATTTTCCTCCAAAATCATTTTTTCGGCGAGGTATGACGCTCCTTAAGTAAGGAGCTCAGAAAGAACATGGTGCACCTCTATCGTAGCATGCGTCTTGTCTGAAACGGTTTCTGAATGACGGGGGGCTCCTTAACCCCAAAATCGTCGGACTTCCGTTCTCGTGTTGTCGCAATATTGTTCATTGCATACCTAGGCCATGTATCGTATTTGTTCATCGGGCTTAGCACTTTTTATTTTTTGTCCAAAAATCAGTTTTTGGGTGAGGTATAGAGCTCCTTGATTAAATAATAAGTGACCACCCTCAAAAGGCAAAAACGTGGTGCACCTCTCCCGTAGCATGCGCATAACGGTACAACGTAACGCACGAACACATAAGATGGGACATTGCGAGAAGCTGAGAAGCGCCCGCTTTTGAGTGCCGCAGTACTGCAATTACAGCTGCTGTAACTACTGTAACTACTGCTGTGGCGTTGAGTTTGGTCGGGCCGTCTCTTCGCTTCAGATCGTTATTTTGTGTATTTCGTTTTTGTTAAGACATTGGGAGCTTTTAGGTGAACACATAGTGTATAGATGAGGGGGGCAGCGAGAGGGTCAGACGACGGCTAAGTATGCTCGTTTGGACTCTTCAGCACTGACAGTTACTTGTCGGTTGGGGCTAGCTAGTGGCCTATTCTGAGTTTTTGACTCTTGACTTTGAAGCTTGTGTGCGATGATCCAGGGAATCACTCTCTCTGTCTCTATACCCTCTTCGGAGGCCTAAAAATCACAATTTAAACCATTTCATCCGCAGACTGCCCTGCAGCCTATAGACTCATCGGCCTAAGGCTTCGAACACTCTAGAGCGTTGGTATTATTCCAACGCAGCCTCATGGATGCCGAAGTTGGACACCTACGGCGGAATGTATGACCGTGGGTACCCTCGCCGTGTTGTACGTACGTAGCGGTAGGGGGGACTTTAAAGTAGCGCGGCATTTGCCGTAAGCAACTCCACTACGAAGGGGGGGGAGGGAGGACGGGGGGGGGGGCTGTACATCACATAGTATTGATTCCACCTTTGTTTGCCATTGACACGCATACCCCTTTCGAGGACGGAAGCGGGGGGGGGAGGGGGTCTTGAGAGGTAGCGATGTGGGAGTAATCGCGGAGAGAGGGGAAGCATGTCGTGCACATTTCGCGAGAAGACCCACGGCCGCCACGCCGTGTGCACCCGACCGTGTGGGACGGCGGGGGATAGTCGTGCGGTGTACGTACGAGCCGCGCGCACTCTACTGCGGAGATATTAACGGTGGAGGTAGCGGACGCGGAGGAATTGTGAGCTGTCTGCAACAAACAGTGTTCATTTCGACGGGTAACACGTCTGCATGGCAGCAAGTCGCGCGGCATGGCCGCACGCACTCTACAACAGCAGCAGTAGTAGCAGTAGCAGCAGTAGCAGCAAAAGCGGGAGGTCGGGGAGGGAAAACACGTGTGGTCATATGGTCAGTTAAGCTGGATTTTTTTTAATGTGATCCCGGCAACAGTAAGCGCCGGGCGAGGGGTAAAGAGTACGAACCTTTTCCCTCAAGATGGATAAAATTGTTCGGTCGAATAAATTTGAACAAATCTTGATGTACTACAGTACTATTAATAGTATTTGTAAGTTTATCGTTTGCAACGAGAGTGAAATTTCTGAATGAATGGTGTGGAATTTATCGTTCGTCCCGGGAAAGTCGTGAATGGTACGGTAGGAAATGTATGGTTTGGGTTCATCCTGGACAATATGTTAGCTGGACGGAACAGACTATGAGTACAGTTCTTGGGCGGACAGGACATGCTGGAGCTGCAGAATAAGAACTTAAGGATATGCGTTTTCATGATTGGTTATTCTCAGGGCTGTTCGCGAGTCAGGTCAAACCTCACGGGTCAAGTCGGGTCGGGTCGGTTCAGCTTACCCGACCCGACCCGCGAAACATTTGAGATATCGGGCCATGACCTGACCCGACCCGCGGATTTTTTTAGATGTCGGGTCGTGACCCGACCCGACCCGCAATTTTTTTGAGATTTCGGGTCATGACCCGACCCAACCCGCGAGATTTTGGAAACCGCTTGACCCGACCCGACCCGACCCGACCCGACCCGTGAGATTTGCAAACCTCTTGACCCGACCCGACCTGACCCGTGGGATTTTGAACACCTCCTGGCCCGACCCGACCCGACCCCCCAGATACCGATTGACCGGGTTTCATACGGGTCGGGTCGACTGGACCCGTGATATTTCTCGCGGGTCGACGATAAAAACTCGCGGGTCCAAACTTGTAGTCGTTGCTCGTTCGTCCGTTGATTTGGCCTTGTCCCTCATACTATTCCTAGAATGTCGTACTTTGTGATTTTTTGTATTTTTTGTATTTGTTTTGGAACTTGTGGTGTGTGCGCGCGAAGATCTTTGTGAAGAGAGAGAGGTAGACCCACATCCCGCACATTGCCGTGTCTACCACGCCTTCTTCTCGGGTCGACCCGATAGCTCTGACCCAAGATGGCTTCTGCTTCCGCCCCGGAAAGCGGGCAAGCTATGCCGCCTCTGGCGCGGGCAAGCGTACTAATTTATCCTTGTGTTTATGACATGCATCAATTAAAACACTTGATGCATGTTTGCCTTGTTACTGCTGCTATCGTTGTTTATCTTCTTGTACCCTGCATTGATTCGTGGCCTGTCTGTAGTGGGTTTGGAGGAGGTGTGAGCATGAAATATTGATGTGGTGTCATTTGACCAGGAGTTCGCTAAAGTATGCCTGGCATGTAGTAAGCATATTCTGTAGGGTTTAGTTTCGGTTTCGGCTCAAAAATACCTTTATCTTTTCTTGACCGTGTTTTTTTTACCGTGATTTTTTTACCGTGTTTGTTTTTTACCGCTTTTCGCCGCCGGGCGAACATCCGGCCTCAAGCAAGCCACGACCGCGCGCTCGCGGCGGTGTCTTCGCACATGTCACCCCTCGCTCCCTGGGAAGTATCGTGAGTCTAGGTTTCCTGATTCTTATTAGATGTCCTGTACTGTACAACAACGGTTACGACAAGCAGCAGTATAGCACTCGAGGTAGCAAGAGACACGAAATTATGTTATCGCGGTGATACAAAAAACATGCCAGCCAGCAGAGAAGCGCAGTCCAACCGAACAACAGCAGAGAGAGACTGGTCGGCGCGTGGTGTGGTGATGTAGGTCAATGGTGGCGATAGCAGCAGAGAGAGGCACGTACGCGTACTGCTGTGTGGTGTTTCTGGTCGCGGTTGGTCAGTGGATGATACGTACGTACTTTTCTTGTGTTACGTACGTACCACCGAGCTGTCCACGGGAAACAATACACAGTTTTACAAGACGAGAGCCGAGTACGGGACTGGGGAAAAGTTGCAGATATGGGATCAGTTTATCAGGACCATCGAGCTGGCTAAACCACCACGCACAAGACGGCATACCCGCCTGGTCCGGCGGCGCCATGGGTAGTAGAAATACGATAGTGCTGGTATTCAGGAGTCGCGGGCCCGGTATCTGCCGCAGTCGTGATCGGCGTAGGGTGATCTTGCAGTACTGCTGTGTGGTGTTTCTGGTCGCGGTTGGTAATAGGATGATATGCGCGTACTGATTTGTTTGTGTTACGTACCACCGAGCTGTCAACGGGAAACAATACGCAGCAGTACAAGACGAGAACCGAAGAATAGGACTGGGGAAAAGTTACAGAGGTGGGAGCAGTTCATCAGGACCACGCAAGCGCTACCCGCCTGGTCCGGCGGCGCCATGGTTAGTAGAAACACGATAGTGCTAGTATTCAGGAGTCGCGGGCTCGGTAACTGCCGCAGTCGTGATCGGCGTAGGGCGATCTTGCAACAACTCAACTTTTTCCAGCAGATTTTCAATAACCACCGAGCTATCCGGGAAACAATACACAGGAGTACAAGACCACCCGATTTGTGGAAATATAGTCACAATTAGTCATGATTATACTCAGAAGTCATGATCATATGTAACACAGGAGTACAAGACCAGCCGATTTGTGAAAATATAGTCACAATTAGTCATGATTATATTCAGAAGTCATGAGTATATATAATCATGTCTAATAGTCAAGATTACGGTGATGATTATTCGTACTAATCAAGCGGGAAAACGAACAATCAACACGTTTTCCTTCGTTTTCCTCGCTATCGTCTTGGTAATAGTGGTGAGTCTTTAATCAAGTGAATAAGGACATTATTTTACGCGAAGGGGGATTCCTCGCCGAGCTTACCGAGCAGATCCACGAGACTTCCCACGGAGCCGGGGGTGTTCTCATGCCGTGCACGACCGTAGTCGTATGACCTGAGACCCTCGCACCCCTACAATGCCGGGACGGAGCACGTTGGGTGTTCACCAACCAGGCAGACATTGCTTGGACCAATCGGGTGACATGTGCGAAGGCACCGCCGCGAGCGCGCGGTCGTGTCTTGGTTGAGGCCGGATGTTCGCCCGGCGGCGAAAGGGGTAAAAAAAGCACTTAAAAAAAACACCGTCAAGAAAAGATAGAGGTAGTTTTGAGCCGAAATAGAGACTAAACCCTGAAGGGATTTATAATAGGTAAAGAGGGCTACGTTGTTCTTTGGGTTGAAATAGTCCACGCCTCGGGACGGACAGATCATGATCTATCTACAGCTTGTCTGGATCATCTAGTTCCTCACCTGACGTTGTGACAACTTGTGCAGGGTCTGTGTATGTAGTACGGACCCAACCCAGGAAACGTGTGCTGAATCATGCATATTCTATGAGTCTCACCCGGCAACATGAGCTAGATCATACGCACAAGTTTGGAAACACAGATATCTACCTTGAAGCGTCTACTGCTTATAGATCACGAAGCTGGAATCGATGATCTTGTCCGAGGTGTGAAATAGTCCAACAATGGCTAGCGCGTTTTTTGGTACTATTTACTGTGAAAAAAACTGATACAAATATATATACAAGGCTCCCCTTCGGGAAGTGGGGTGTTCCCCGCGGGGTGACGCAAGCTGGCATTATATATATATGTACGACGTACAGTAGTAGCGTGATTGAGGTGTTCTGACATATAACAGCCGATTTTCCTAATTGAGAATTGCCTTCCGATGAGAATGAAAATCGAAAATATTGGTTTTTTGAATTGCAAAAGACGTACTTCCCTTACAGTATTCTTTTTCACTGTAAGCTATTGTCAGTTGTGACACCCGTCGATGACAAAAAAAAAAAATCGGCATCGGCAGTCTCAAGATATCGATGATCCCAGAAAATCTGTATTTATGGGCGAGAGACCTCGCTCATAAATGCAAATTCCTTTAAATCCTTGATTTTTCGAGCCTGTCAAGGCCGATTTCATTTTTTTTGGTGGATCAATACCTACCATCGAGGAACATACTTCTAGGTCAAATTCTGATCGTGAGCGAAATACAACTCTTGAACAATAACAAAGTACTAAAATAGATTTTCATTCTCATCGGAAAGGCAATTCTCAATTGGGAAAATCGGCTGTTATATGTTCTTGAGCTCCTGTGGCTCCCCACAGGAAAACAACCCTCCGATCTACACTGACAGCAGCAGTCCGTGTATCAAGCGTACCTGGCATATATGTCACAACCGGCAGCAGCAATGGATGGGCCATCTATCATGTAACAAAATACGGACCCTTACATGCGCGAAACGGGCGGGGCAACACCACTGACGCCCCCCCCCCCCTCTCCCCGAAAGCACCGCCACCGACCATCACAGTGGCGAGCAGCAGCGACACGCCGCCACCAGCAAGCGGAGCAAGCTTCATCCATATCCGGAGTAATAGTAGTTAGACCTTTTATGACGGGCGTAGGTAGTGTCGTAATTCCACGATCACGTCACGCTGTCAATAATAGTAGTGTAATGTAATACAATAGTTCATAGTACGTGAGGTGGAGCCCGATACCGAGTGGATACTACCGACAGGCCTGGACAGACACACCTTGACCATCCTTTCGTCTGCTTGGACCGAGCACACTGCACGAGAGTGCCAGCAAACACCCCCCCCGCCATCACCTCGCGCACCAAACATATCGCAGAGAGTGGTACTTAGCAAACACCATCCTCCTATCTATGTACCACCTGGCACCGAGCACACTCAGCAGAATGATGGGAAACATCATCCTCTACTACTACGTATCAACCTACATACCGTAGAACCGAGCACGCTCGAGCAGAACGATGGCAAGTATCACCCTCCTACTACTAGGTATCACCTACAACAAAGAATAGCAGTAAGCATGCTGCAGAGAGTGCTGCTAGCAGATAACACCCTGCGATCACCTAGGAGAACCGAGCAAACTGCAGAATGTCGGAAAGCAGCACTTACCATCGCCACCATCTAGGGCCAAGCATACTGCAGAGGGTGGGTAGGCAAAACATCCTCCTCCTGCGATCATCTAGCACCGAGCAAACAGCAGACCGCATGTTCGCAAACACCACCTAGCACCGGACATACTTGCAGAATGTTGGCAAACATCGATCATCCTCGCCATAATCTAGCGCCGGAGCATACTGCAAAATGTGAGCGAACGTCATCCTTCTACGAATGAGTATCACCTAATAGCAAGCACCGAGCAAACAGCAGGATATCAGCAAAACATTACGCTCGCCATAACCTGCAAACAGCTCCGAGAAAAATACAGAGTGCTAGCAAAAAACACCACCCTGGTCATAATCTACTGTAGCACCGAGCACAACACGGAGCAACAGCAAAAACTCACCCTGGTGTCACGACCAGACAGCGATACGTACACACAGCTCGGGGGGGGGGAGAGGGGGCGGGGGGGAGCGGAGTCGTTTCCAAACAGCGCGTGCCTCTTCCTCGTCCCGAAAACAATCAGTGATCTCATCCACGACAAAACAAAATTGTACGAGAGAGCCGAACAACGTTCGCCACTATCAAACCAAGCCGGCAACCAAAACCAACAAACCAGAACCAACCGATTGGCCTCATCACCACCGCGACCATGAGACCACGCAACAATCTGCCAACAACAGCAAGACACAACCGCAGCGACGAAACAATACACCATTTTTTTATTGTTCGCGCGCGTTAGTCAGCAAAGAAGTCGTCCAAACAAACCCAAAACAAAACATGAAAATATAAAAAAAAAAAACATAAAAAACCATCGAGATACACAACAACAACGACAACAAAACTCAAGTGTTGTTTCCCCCCCCCCCCCCCCCCCCCCCCCCCCCCCCCCCCCCCCCCCCCCCCCCCCCCGCCACGAGAAACGGCTCAAGCCTTCACAGCTCTCGCCCGCCTCCCGTCTTCTTTGGGCGGCGTTCGCTTGCGTTTTTACCTCAACCACAACGCCGGCCCGGAAAAAAAAAGAACATGAAAAAACAAAACAAAAAATGACCTCCCCCCCCCGGAAATATAGCCGTCGAATGATTCCGAGCACCCCCCTGCCTGGCCCAGCTCTGGTCTTTCTACGTACTCACCCTCCCCCCCGCCTGCCGGCCGCCACCACAGCGGTAACCGCGTGTTCGAGTATTTTGCACCATCCCCAAAGGATCTAGACGCACCGAGGCGCTGCCTGAGACTCGAACCGGCCGCCCTAGTCCTGTTTCTAAGAGTCAAAGTCGAGCCGCTCCGATCTATCATGCCAGCACAGTTTGTTCGCGACAAAGTCAAGCGGTCGATCGCACGCGCTAACGCCAGCGATTCTACAGCAGCAGCAACAGCAGCAGCAACAGCAGCAGCAGCAGCCGCCGCAATACCGGTACGTGGTATATATGGTATAAACCCCCTACCCCCCGCGCAGGCCATAACAAGCAGCATACAACACGGACAACAGGAGGGCACGGAAACGAAAAAAAAAAAAGAAGAAGTGTACACACCCCCTCACACCACATACACGTACGCATATATTATACGCCACGCGCGGAAGGAAAGCAGCACAAAAAAACAAGAACAAGAAATAACACAAAAAATGAGAGGACCGAAACAAGAGTAAGAATAAAAAAAGGGAAGAACAACACCGAGACGAGAGGGAGAGGAAGAATAAAAAAAAGAAAGAGCAAACAACACACAAAAAGCAGAAACAGACAAAAATAAAGAAGGGGAGGGGAAACAAAAAAAAAAGAAGAATTATCAGGAGAACGAGATAACAAAAAATAAAAATCAAGAGCAAGAACACCAACAGAAAAAAAACGGGTATCATAGCGCCCACAGGCATGCACAGGCCCACGCAACACCCGTTCGCCCAGACGACCCCCTCCCCTTTGAGCCTGCCTGATCTCTACAGACCCACCACTCAACCCGTGCGCTGTAAGCAACGACAGCAGCAGAAGCAGCAGCAGCAGCAGCAGCAACAGCCTTGACTTCCTATTTGCCGTAAATATTGGCCACCTTTACGGCCCATCGCCCTCAAGACATCCTAGCCTCGGCATTAACTTCGCGCGCAAGCACGCACACACACACACATACACACGCCGGTTTCCAACAAAAACTCCAGGGTACACCCACTCGCCGAACCAGGCAACCCCCGATTAGACCGGGTCTTCGTCGCCTAGTCCAAGCCGGCAGACCGTGCATATATCACATATACACACACCCTGGCACGCGCTCAAACAAGCACGGAGCAAGGGCAACAGCCGCAACGGTTCACAGGCGCGTTTTGGCGCGATACGGCGCGGCGCAATGCATTGCTTTGCGCCGTGGGCCGCATGGCAGCATCGCTCTCCGTGAGCAGTCCCGCAAAATTTCAAAACATTGGATCACCCTCTCTTCCCCGGTCGCAACCATCCACTTTCCCTCTTCGTGACTGTAACCCCCCTCTCCCCCGAACCCCCCCCCCCCCCGACGTGCTCCGTCCCGGCACTGTAGGGATGCGAGGGTCTATGGTCACACGACTACGGCCATGCATGACATGAGTATACCCCCCCCCTCCTCCCCCCTCCCCCTGCAGGGGGATTGCTGGCCCCGGTTCTTGCTTGCTCCCCTCCGCCCTATCGCCGGGAGGGAGAAAATAAGCCGCCGTCACCGATCGTCCAAGCCGCAAAAAGGCCTCCATCTTACTATTGTATGATACGTGTCCCCCCTCTAATCCTCTCCTCCCCTTCCTCGTCGTCCTCCTCCTTCCCCTTACATCCCCGTGCCCTTCCTCTCTCCCTCTCTCCCTCCCGCCCTCCCTCTTTTTGCCCTCCCTCGCCGTGCCCTACGGTCGAAAGTGAGTAGATTATTTCCGTCGTCGTTGAGGCGCCAGCACCAACCCTAACCCTGTCGCCAACGCTATAACGCGAACGCTATAACGCGAACGCTAACACATCAACGCCATAACGCTACGTAACGCATTACAGCCATAAGGCTAACGCTACAACACTGACGCTGTAACACTAACGCTAATGGCCACGACGCGGCCTTCCACCTCACTGTCATTGTCTGCCGCCGCCACCACCACCGTCACCCTTACCACCACAAAAAAAACGCCTCTTGCTCCTCCTCCTCCTCTTACCTCTTTCTCCTTCACTATGGCTGCAGCGGCCTCTCCTCTATCCTTCAGGGGGGGGGCGCACTGTGACATCTTCCATCGCCACCACCACCACCATTACCACCACTGCCTCCTCCACTATGGCTGCAGCAGTCTCTCCTCTATCCTCCGGGGGGGGGCGCCCTCCGCCGTGTTCCATCGCCACCCATCACCACTACCCCCTCCCCCTCCTCCTCCTCCTCCTCCTCCACTATCGCTGCAGCGGTCTCCGTCCGTGTCCCACCGCCACCACCGCCACCACCCCATCCTTCTTCTCCTCCTCCACTCCAGGCTGCATGCAGCGGGTCTTTCCCCCTAAACTGTAACTTCCCGTCGGCCGGCCAACCATGTCAACACCTTACCGGGGACGGGGGGTCCTCGCCGCTAGTGGCGGGAGACCCATCGCTGGCGGAGCCGGCGCCAGACCCGGAACCAGAACGGGCGTTGACGCTGTCGGTCTCGGGCTCTGTCTCGGTGTCGGCCTTTGCTGATGGGGACTTGTCGCAGCGCTCGTAGAAGAGCATGTACGCCTGGTAGTGACATCACAACAATCGACCAACCAAACACCGAACAAGGACGGGGAGGGGACCGGGTGTCATGTCACAATGTTTGACTGGAGCAAGGGAACCGTGCTACATTAGGGGTTGCACTATTAACGAGACCCTCTCCCTCCCCATACGATATATTTATAGGTTGGGTTGGCGTCGGTTGGCAACGACGCTGTAAAACACGCCACTCGCTGCGTGAGCTAGACAACCAGGGTGCCGTTTTTTTTTTTTTTTTTTTTTTTGGCGGTCACCAAAGCTGGCGGTCGAGTAGATCATTTGTGCGGGGTGGAGAACCTTTGCTCCGCACAAGGGGAATGGTCGTATCACGTAGTGTTAATATGGTAAGGCATCCGCGAGGCAGTTACATAGTAAAACCCATTGCTGTCTCCGGAAGTGGCCACACCAGAAACTAAATTAACTCATTGAAGCTGTCGTCCATATGCAAGTCCGCCTCAGAGGCTGTTCTTAGCAGGATGCAGCTCACCCTCCATGCGACTCGCCCAATACCTCACGGCGCTTCGCGCTTGGTGCAAGCAATGTCTGCCTGGTTGGTGAAAACCCAACGTGCTCCGTCCCGGCATTGTAGGGATGCGAGGGTCTATGGTCATATGACTACGGCCGTGCACGACATGAGTACACCCCCCCCCCCCCCCTCCCCCCCCCCCCCTCCCCCAATACTCGGAATTAATAACTCATTGAAGCTGTCATACATAAGCAAGTCCGCCTCACAAGCGGTAGTAGGATGCAGCTCACCCTTCATGCGACTCGCCCCAACACCTCACGGCGCTTCGCGCTTGGTGCTAGCAATGTCTGCCTGGTCGGTGAAACCCGACATGCTCCGTCCCGACATTGTAGGAATGCGAGGGTCTATGGTCATACGACTACGGCCATGCATGAAAATGAAGTACACCCCGCCCCCCCCCGACCCACAAGTGCCACTCCCCCCAACTCTGCCGCACCAACTCCTCGCAAAATCAAAACCCCAAACGGAAGACACAAAACACACATCAGCAGTGTACTGAAAGCGTTCGCACATCGGACAGACGAGAGATCCCCCTTTCATGGTCTACGTATGTACATATGTACATATTTCGGGGGCAAAAAAAAACATATTATTGTCTTCACACGACCTGCAAAGCGCTGAAGTAATGTTTTGCTGGGATGGTGGGGTGGGGTGGGGTTCTCTGAACTGTATGTACGACACGGCTCGGCTCCTAACGCGCTTGTTTTTGGCTGGGAGGAGGGGTCTGTCTGATACCTGGTACGACTCTTGCACAACGATCTCACATAGCAGCAAAAACCTTATATCGGCAAAAACCTTGCATCAATTTTATACGTATGGTACGTAGATGATCTGTTGTAGATAGCGTCGCCTGTCAAACGATGCACGTGTGAAAATGTTGCTGGCGGGTGTTCACTTCGCTGATTTACGTACGTATATCATGTTTGTCGGACACGGCTCTAAACACGCATGTTTTTGCTGGGTGGTGGGACCTTGTATGATATACACGACCCTTGCACAACACCGCATCGCGGCAAACATACGTACGAGTAGCATCTACAAGGTTCCCTCCTTCCCCTTGGGCATTTTGAGGTTGGCTTCAAATCCCGGGGGGGTGTCTGTCGCAAGTTGAGAAGGGAGAACACAGCAGCAGAGGCGTGTGTTCCCTCGTGTATGCCAGCTATGGAATACGAGTACTCGTACGTAGCCACCGGGCAAGAACGACAGAAAATGGGGAAAAAAAAGAAAGAAGCTCTTGAAAGCTACCAAAGGCAAGAAAAAATGTACGAAGCCACCGCTGGGCAAGTAACCGGGCGAGCAAGCCACACCGACCAGCCCAAAAACGAGTTTTCAGTTAGTTCTACTACTTTAGTAACAGATGATCTAGATTAAAATCTGACAAAGTTTTTGTTGTGGTTGTGGTTGCGGTTGGGGTTGTGGTGTGTTTGTGTTTGTGGTTGCTGTGGTTGTTGCTGTTGCTGTGGTTGTTGCTGTGGTTGTTGTGGTTGTTGTTGTTGTTGCTGTTGGTGTTGTTGTTGGTGGTTGTTGTTGTTGCTGGCGGGTGCTCACCTCGCAGTCCTTGACCTCCGGCAGCGTCGCCGTCCTAATGTCCCTGTCGCTCGCGTGCTTCCAGCCGTCGCCGTCCCTCACGTACGCCACGTAGTGCCCCGCCAGCCTGCTCCCCCGGTGTTGGATGAGGCCGAGCAGGCGGTAGCAACTTTTCGCTGGAGAAAGGGGGGCCTGATCACACCATCGATCGCGGTCATTTTTACGAGTATATAGCGTTTTTTGTGTCGGGAGAGAGAAAGTGGGAGGGAGGGGGGGGGGCACAGAGTTAGTCAGGCAACGGATTATATTATATAGTCGCCGCGAATGTCTCAACAACTCATTTAAAAACCGCACCGATATTTCGGGGGGGGGGGGAGGGGGGGTATAGTTGAAATCAGGCTATTAATAGGAACATTTTTGGAGTTGTAAGAGGGGTGGAAGGCGTTCGTCGGCGCAAGCGCACGCCTCTCTTCTCGTTGACTTGCCCACCCGCTCGCTAGCCCGTCCACTCGCTCGCCCACTCGGGAGGAAGAAAACTATAAGGTAAGGCGCTCGTCCGCTTCCCTCACAACATACTCGTACCACCACTATTGGACGGAAATGTAAGGGACAGTCCCATCTGCGTATTTACTGCCTACTATGTGGATACCATGTCCCCGGAACCAACACGCCTACTCATATAAGTCGAAACCCCTTGCATCTTCGGGAAACTCGTTCTCGAAGCTCTCTTCGGGAACTCGGGAGATTGTCACGTCTATAGACCTCGCCACGGAACCTTCTCCTCTACGTTCCGCTGACGGATCTCCCGCGGCGGCTATTCTGCCTGGCGGATTCTCCGCAGCGGGACTTAGGAAGGCCCCGCTGAATGGCCCTTTGACCCGAGCGCCGCGACAGCAACGACAACTGCTCGCCCTCCGCTCTCATTTGTCTACGACTTCTCTTCTCTCCCTTGTCATCGGATTGCTGTCTCAGTCCGAGTTGTCACACACTCCAGCCGTCGTAATTTACCAGTTAGAACACTCTGCTCACGCAGAGAGGGGTGGGATCACGCACGACCCACCGGCGGTGACGGCTACATAATCTTATTGGCGTCGACGGCAGTTGATCATCAACAGCAGTGTCGATTTTGAAGTTGTCAGGAGCAAAGCATGTCTGGAGAGACGGAGTCAACCGAAACCGTCGACAACACGGCTGGAGACAAAAACCCAGGATCCGACGGAGCAGTCCCAGAAGAAAAATCGACACTGCTGTTGATGATCAACTGCTTCTGGGACTGCTCCGTCGGATGCTGGGTTTTTGTCTCCAGCCGTGTTGTCGACGGTTTCGGTTGACTCCGTCTCTCCAGACATGCTTTGCTCCTGACAACTTCAAAATCGACACTGCTGTTGATGATCAACTGCCGTCGACGCCAATAAGATTCTGTAGCCGTCACCGCCGGTGGGTCGTGCGTGATCCCACCCCTCTCTGCGTGAGCAGAGTGTTCTAACTGGTAAATTACGACGGCTGGAGTGTGTGACAACTCGGACTGAGACAGCAATCCGATGACAAGGGAGAGAAGAGAAGTCGTAGACAAATGAGAGCGGAGGGCGAGCAGTTGTCGTTGCTGTCGCGGCGCTCGGGTCAAAGGGCCATTCAGCGGGGCCTTCCAAAGTCCCGCTGCGGAGAATCCAGCCAGGCAGAATAGCCGCCGCGGGAGATCCGTCAGCGGAACGTAGAGGAGAAGGTTCCGTGGCGAGGTCTATAGACGTGACAATCTCCCGAGTTCCCGAAGAGAGCTTCGAGAACGAGTTTCCCGAAGATGCAAGGGGTTTCGACTTATATGAGTAGGCGTGTTGGTTCCGGGGACATGGTATCCACATAGTAGGCAGTAAATACGCAGATGGGACTGTCCCTTACATTTCCGTCCAATAGTGGTGGTACGAGTATGTTGTGAGGGAAGCGGACGAGCGCCTTACCTTATAGTTTTCTTCCTCCCGAGTGGGCGAGCGAGTGGACGGGCTAGCGAGCGGGTGGGCAAGTCAACGAGAAGAGAGGCGTGCGCTTGCGCCGACGAACGCCTTCCACCCCTCTTACAACTCCAAAAATGTTCCTATTAATAGCCTGATTTCAACTATACCCCCCCTCGCCCCCCCACCCCCCGAAATATCGGTTGCGGTTTATAAATGAGTTGTTGAGACATTCGGGGAGGGGGGGTATAGTTGAAATCAGGCTATTAATAGGAACATTTTTGGAGTTGTAAGAGGGGTGGAAGGCGTTCGTCGGCGCAAGCGCACGCCTCTCTTCTCGTTGACTTGCCCACCCGCTCGCTAGCCCGTCCACTCGCTCGCCCACTCGGGAGGAAGAAAACTATAAGGTAAGGCGCTCGTCCGCTTCCCTCACAACATACTCGTACCACCACTATTGGACGGAAATGTAAGGGACAGTCCCATCTGCGTATTTACTGCCTACTATGTGGATACCATGTCCCCGGAACCAACACGCCTACTCATATAAGTCGAAACCCCTTGCATCTTCGGGAAACTCGTTCTCGAAGCTCTCTTCGGGAACTCGGGAGATTGTCACGTCTATAGACCTCGCCACGGAACCTTCTCCTCTACGTTCCGCTGACGGATCTCCCGCGGCGGCTATTCTGCCTGGCGGATTCTCCGCAGCGGGACTTTGGAAGGCCCCGCTGAATGGCCCTTTGACCCGAGCGCCGCGACAGCAACGACAACTGCTCGCCCTCCGCTCTCATTTGTCTACGACTTCTCTTCTCTCCCTTGTCATCGGATTGCTGTCTCAGTCCGAGTTGTCACACACTCCAGCCGTCGTAATTTACCAGTTAGAACACTCTGCTCACGCAGAGAGGGGTGGGATCACGCACGACCCACCGGCGGTGACGGCTACATAATCTTATTGGCGTCGACGGCAGTTGATCATCAACAGCAGTGTCGATTTTGAAGTTGTCAGGAGCAAAGCATGTCTGGAGAGACGGAGTCAACCGAAACCGTCGACAACACGGCTGGAGACAAAAACCCAGGATCCGACGGAGCAGTCCCAGAAGAAAAATCGACACTGCTGTTGATGATCAACTGCTTCTGGGACTGCTCCGTCGGATGCTGGGTTTTTGTCTCCAGCCGTGTTGTCGACGATTTCGGTTGACTCTTGTCTCTCCAGACATGCTTTGCTCCTGACAACTTCAAAATCGACACTGCTGTTGATGATCAACTGCCGTCGACGCCAATAAGATTCTGTAGCCGTCACCGCCGGTGGGTCGTGATCCCACTCCTCTCTGCGTGAGCAGAGTGTTCTAACTGGTAAACTACGAGACTTAGGAAGGCCCCGCTGAATGGTCCTTTGACCCGAGCGCCGCGACAGCAACGACAACTGCTCGCCCTCCGCTCTCACTTGTCTACGACTTCTCTTCTCTCCCTTGCCATCGGATTGCTGTCTCAGTCCGAGTTGTCACACACTCCAGTCGTCGTAGTGTTACCAGTTAGAACACTCTGCTCACGCAGAGAGGAGTGGGATCACGACCCACCGGCGGTGACGACTAGATAATCTTAAAAAGGTCCTTATATTTCTGCCCACAGTGGTGCTACTAAAACATACCGGTATACATAAAAAACGTGCTCCATACTTACACAGGGGTCTTGCCAGAAGTACGGGGCCATGTCCAGCTCCAGCGGGAACTCCACGTTCCGAATGATCTTCTTCTTCGCCTGGAGCCGCTTCAGGTGGCACACCAACACCCCGGGCGGCTCTCCGAGCATCAGGAGCCGCTTCCGCGCGTCCTTCTTCTCCTCCGATGACGATGAGGACGACGACGACGCCGCCCCGCCATTCTTGCCCTCCCCCTCGACAGCACGGGCCCGGCAGGTCTCGCAATCGTATCCGTTCCCGTCCGCCGCAACCAGCTTCTCGTCCGCCATGAAGTGGTCCAGGCACGCGTACAGGTCCACCTCGTTCGGCGCGTGTCTCTTGCCCTTCTCCACCCGTGCCGGGGGCTCCGTCAGGCGGTACAGGGGGTTCTTGGGGGGGGCGGCGGCGACGACTTCCGAATCGGTGTCGGCGTCGGCATCGGCGGCAGTAGGTGCGGCAGTAGGGTCGGCAGTAGGGTCTGCAGTAGAGTCGACAGTAGGGTCGGCCGTAGGTGCGGCAGTAGGGTCGACAATAGGGTCCGCAGTAGGGTCGGCAGTAGGGTCGGCAGTAGCAGCGGCAGCAGCGGCAGCAGCAGCAGCGGCAGCAACAGCAGCGGCAGCACTTTCTTCCCCTTCTTCGCCGCCACAGCCCGGTGAGGCTGTTTTGGACGAGGAGTCGGAGGCACTCTCCTCGACACCCTCCCCAGCGGCTAGGGCTCCGCGACCCGCTGATTGCGTGGCGGACTCGCCATCCTTCCCGCTCGCCTCGTCGTCACCCTCCGCCGTCTCGTTCGCTTGCGGTTGCGTCGCACGCGCGGGGTCTGCCGACGAGGTCGCAGGGTGGCCCTCCTTCTCACCTGCCGCGTCTGATTCGGGTGAGGGGGAGGGAGAGGACGAGGAGGCGAGCGGGGTTTGTAAACACCGTGAGGCGGCCGTGCCAAGCGCTGCACCTGCCGCCTCGTGCTCGCGGTCCGTTCCGCTGCTCCGCTTGCTCCAGTCGCTGCTGCCGAAAGACGTGCTGTCACCGCTTTCGGCGCCACCGACACCATCGCGGGGGTCAGCACCTTCCTGGGCCTCGCTCAAGGCGCACCCGCTCCGGCTTCCCGTCGAAGCCGAGGAACCGCGGCAGGCTCGTGAGCCGTCGGCACAGCTCTCCAGGTTGCCAAGACCACCTCGCGGCGACGCTCCCGCCGCTCGGTCTTCCTCCTGGCCTTCCCCCGGAGCGTCACCCTCACCCTGACCCTCGCGGGCACTTCCGTCGACCCCTTCCACTGCCTGCCCTTCCCTCTCGCTAGTGTTGTCGCCATCCTTGTCGCCACCGCTAACGCTGTCCCCGACGAGCGCGTCTTTCAACGCCGACGAGGCGCCAAGGCTCAGCCCATCGCCTGGTAGTCGCGCACACGCGGATGCTTCTGGACTACTCGACCGCGGCGATTGCTCGCCTCCTACTGACGGTCTGCTGCTGCTGCTGTTGTCGGCGGCGGAGGCAAGCGTTTCGCCGCTCGCGGCGTCGGCGTTGGCGAGGCCCGCCGCGGGGTCTCCCGAGGGGGAGCACTCCCCGGCGCGGGCAACTACGCCAGGACTCGACGACGACGACGGGGTGTCGGCGGCGGCGGAGCAGGAGCTGCCTTCTCTGATAGGGTCCTCGCCGCACGTCTCGCTTCCGCTCGTCGCGGCGTATTCCGTCGTTGCACTGTTGGTTACTTCTTTTTCCACCGCTACTGTTGCTGCTACTGCTGCTGCTGCTATTGCTGGCGTTGTTGTTGCTGCTGCTGTTGTTGCTGCTACTGCTGTTGCTGTTGTTGCTGCTACTGCTGCTGCTGTTATTGCTGCTGCTACTGCTGTTGTTGCTGCTGTCGGTTCTGCTGTTTCTGCCGTTGTCGTCGCCGCTGCCGCCGCCGCTACTGCTGCTGCTGCTGCCGGCGTTTCTTCATCTGTCCTCGGATTTTCTGGTTCCTGGCCGGTTTTCACATCCGTTACTTTCTCCCCCGCCGGCTCCAGGCCCACGTCCGCACACGGGGCTATCGCCCCCTGAGACCCCACCGCCGCCGGGGCTACGGCTGCCGCGCCGATCACCACCGTGGGCGCGCCTCCCCCGTCCCCGTGCATGCCAACGGTGGCGTTAGCGCACGCCAGTCCAATGATGTCTTCGAGACACTCCCGTACTGCTTCCTTGTCCTCCTCTTCTTGATACTGAGCCTGTTGCGCCGCGGCTTCGCTTTCCGCTCCCGCCCCCGACCCCGCCAACGCTACCGTTGTGCTACTTGTCGACGTCGCTGTCGCTGTCGCTGTCGCTGTCGCTGTCGCTGTCGCGGTGGCGGCGGTGGCGGCGGCGGCGGCGGCGGCGATAGTTGTGCTCTTATGTCCCGGCAAGCGCAGCAATCCTCTGAAAGCTGCTCCTCTTCTTGCGGACGTTGTAACTGGGGTAGCCGCTGCCTCTGCAACTGCTGCACTCCAGTACCTTCACCTCCAGATCCGCGCGGGTCTACCAGCTGCGGCTCATACATGGCGTTGCTGGGATCGCGCTGCTGCTGCTGGGGCGGCATCTCCTCTCTCTTCTCTCCTCTCTCCTCGTTCTTCTTCTCGTATCTAACTAAATCTACAGCAACTTTCATCACGATCTCAGCTTGAAGCTCATGCGCCATGCGGAGATTCTGAAGTCTCTCCGACATCGCCTGGACTCGCCATGACCAAAATCGATTCAAGGCGGGATCCTCTGCATACGACGCTTGCAGAGCTGCCTCTGCGAGTCTGATCTCCTTCTCGAGCTCCAATGCCGCGATCTCTATCTTCAGCAGCTGTATCCTCTCCATACCAGCGTCCTCGTGACCTGGCATGGGCTTGCGCAACCTGATCCCCTCTGGGACTCCCCTCTGGGATGCCTGCGCTCTCCGATAGGA
>MEHQ01003602.1:36926-61992 GCA_008828725.1 Saccharina japonica
ACCCCCTCCCCCCCCCTCTTTTCTCAACAGCAGCAGCAACGACAACTAACGACAAGGACGACGACGATCCCCATTTTCACCTTTCTTCTCTGCTTGCAGGACACCGACAGCTGAAACCCCGGCAAGAGGGTCTGCGGCGCCGCGGGTAATGCTTTCGGGTCCGGCCCACCTCCGGCCGCGCTACCCGCATCCGAGGCGGTCTCGTCGGGCGCGCTGGTAGCTGTCGTCGTCGTCGTCGTCGCGCCCACTGCTGTTGCCGCTCCTTTTCCTGCTGCTGCTGCTGCTGCTGCTGCTGCTGCTGCTGCTGCTGGCGCCGCCGAGGCTCCCGCCGCTCGGGCTCTGCTCTTGGCGAGATATGCCTGGGCCCTCTCGCTGAGCGGCGCTTTCTTCAACGGGATCTCCAGGCTCAGGCAGACCGTGGGCTCCGTGGAGAAAGACCGCCCGCCGCAGCTGCCGCAGGTCACCACCGAGCACATCACTCCTCCGAAAACCTCGGTGATCGCCGCGCGTTTCGGCAGCGGCGGCGGCGGCGGCGCGATCGACGCAGCCACCGCCCCCGTCTCTTGGTCTACCTCTTGTTTCCTCTCCTCCTCCTTCTCCCCCTCGCCCCCTTCCTCCTTCCCCTGCTGCTGCTCGGTCGCTCCTACTTTGCCCCCCGTGGAAGCGTCGGCCGACGAGTCTGGCTGTGTAGGCGGCGGGGGCGACGGCGGTGGCAGCGGCGGCGGCGGAGGCGGGGGCGACAACGGGGCGGCGACAGCGGACCCGTCCGCTCTATCGCCAGCGGCGCCAACGACAACGTCGTCGTCATCGTGATCGCCCGCGTCGGTCGTCTCGCCGTCGTCCGTGCTCGTCTCCACCTCGCTATCGCAAGACGCATCGCGGCCCCTCTTACCGCCACCAGCCGACGACCTCACTCGCCTATCTCTCGGCGCTTCGTCCCCCCCCCCGGCTGACAGCACGACTACCTTGCCCTTGCCCTTACCATTGGCGTCGCCAACGCCGGCAGCGCAGGCGTTTTCCTTCGAACCCTCGCTCGCCACCTGTGACGGTGCTGACGCCGAGGCATTCGCCGCCACGGAAGCATGGCCATTACTCTCGCCCGCCACCGAGACGTCAGCACTGCAAATCCCGGCGCGGCTGTCGCTAGCGCCGTGCATCCCAGCCGCTCCCTCCTCCCCTCGCCCCTCCTCCTGCTTCGCAGGCGCGCGCGCACTCTTCGCAGCAGCGGCGGCGCCACCGTTGATGCCGCTACCAGAACCCGACGAGGCACTGTCCGGGCCGTCGCCGTCGCCACCGCCACCGCCGCCACGCGCCTCCACCGAAGCACCGCTCGCCGCGTCTCCTACCACGGTCGATCCCTCGCCGCCTCCACCCCCACCCCCACCCTCCCCCTCGGAGATCGACCCAGCCGCCAACGGTAGCCTCCCAAGGCCGGTTGTTCCGGCTGTCTCCTTAACGCCGTTGGCGATGCCGTTGGCGATGCCGTTGGCGACTCCATTCGCGAGAGCCGCAGATCCCCCTCCCTTCTCGCCTACCGCCGACAGCGTACCATCTCTGGCCCGCGGCGCGCCCACGCTCTCCGCGGCGTCTCGCACGGGGCCTCCCGCTGCGGCCTCGCCTGCAGCGCTCGGTGCTTCTGTCGGTTCGGTCGACGACAATCTGCCTACCGCTTCTCCCTCGGAACCGATAGCGCCCCCACCACTCCCAACGCCGCCGTCGCTGCCGCCACCGCTGGTTTCGTCTTCGAGGAGGGCCTCGATATTGTTCTCCCCACCCTCGCCACCGCCATCAAAGCCACCAACACCGCCTTCCGCCTCCTCCTCTTCCTCCGCCCCCGCTCCCGCCGCCGCCTTGGCCTCCTCCTCCTCCTGCTCCTCCTCTTCCTCCTCCTTAAGACGTTTCTTGATGTGCGAGTCCTCTTCGTCCTCGAGCGTGCCGACCATACGCATGAACAGCTCGTGAGCGTCCTGCTGGTGGTAATCCTTGAAGGACGGGTGAGCCCTCTGAACGGCAGACAGCAGCGCCTTCGGGCTATACGCTCTGGCAAGCGCGCGGTTCGGTAAATAAAAAAAGGGCGGAACCGGATGGAATGGGATTGGATGGGATGGATTGGATAGGATGGGATTGGATAGGATGGGATGGGATAGGACTGGATGGTATGATCGTACGGTATGGGATTGGATGTGATGATATTGGGTGGAGTGGGACGGATGGGCTGGGATTGGATGGTATGGGATGGGACCGGACTGGATCGTATGGGATTGTGATGGGTCTCTCTCTCTTGTTCCCCTGTCCCTTCCTCTCCCTCTCCCTCTCTCTGCCCCCCCCCGCCTGGTCGGTGAAAACCCGACATGCTCCGTCCCGGCATTGTAGGGATGCGAGGGTCTATGGTCATACGACTACGGCCATGCATGAAAATGAAGTACACCCCCGCCCCCGCCTCCCCCATCCCTTCCGCGCTTCTGCTCATGCGCCCTCCGCGCCCGCCCCCCCAGCGGGAGGCCCCGTGCGAGACGCCGCGGAGAGCGTGGGCGCGCCGCGGGCCAGAGATGGTACGCTGTCGGCGGTAGGCGAGAAGGGAGGGGGATCTGCGGCTCTCGCGAATGGAGTCGCCAACGGCATCGCCAACGGCATCGCCAACGGCGTTAAGGAGACAGCCGGAACAACCGGCCTTGGGAGGCTACCGTTGGCGGCTGGGTCGATCTCCGAGGGGGAGGGTTCTGTACCCCGCCCCCTCTTTTTCTCTCACCCGCGCCTCGCTCCCGCGTGCCCCTCCCCCGTCATCTCCAGCAGGACCCTCCGGAAGATCTTGTTCAGAGGCCCCACGAACTCCCCCTCCCTCCGCCCCGAGCGATCGCCGAACAGAGCCTCGTGCAGAAGCCCGATCTTGAACACATTCTGCAGCGCCGAGTTGAAGAAGCAGGTGTTCCCGAGGTTGAGCAGTCCCCTCGTCGGCAGCTCCCGGGTAGGGTCCCACGGGAATTCGGGCGCCCCCAGCCCGGTGGGCGCGTCCATGCCAGCGTCTGCGCCTCCGCCAACGGAAAACGAAGGGATCGCTCGCGATGTCGCGCCGGACGTCAAGGAAGAACCTTTGCCCGGGGCCGTCCACAGCTTTGAGGAGATGTTTTTTCGTCCCTGCGCTGCCGCTGCTGCTGCTGCCGCTGCTATCCCTGCTGCTGCTGCTGGTGATGATGACAATGACGCTGGTGCTGATGCTGATGCTGATGTTGTTGGCGTCGCAGAGCTTGCTTGCTGCAGCTGGAGGGTTTGCTTCTGCAGCAGCTGGTGCTGCTTAGCCTTGTTCGGCTGGCCGACGCTCTTGGCGCGGGAGGGTCGCCTCTTCGACTTCTTGGGCACTGCTCGTCGTGTGCCGAACGTAAAAAAAAACAAAAAAATTGAGATATTATGCATTAGCCATACGTTATACACAACGGATACTACGATACATACGCCACAACAGCCAATTAGGCCACTTACACTTAAAAGAGAAAAAGCTATACGATATAGCAGGTAAGTATGCCTTGCTGTGTTTTTATCCCTTAAAACTATTCCTGCTTTTTTTTGTCATTCTGCAGCCGCTATATCACCCGTATGACTATATACGTACGTACGTACGTTGCGGTGCTCGCACTTTACGGAAGGCGAGGCTCCTTTAGAGCCTACGAGTAGCACCGTTCGGTACGCGAGCGACTTGTCATTGTCGCCGATTTCAATGCCAAAACAACATCGGTGGTCCGAGAGCTCCTGCGTTTTTCAAGTCGACCCACAGTAGACGGCGGAGGGGTGCTTACAGCGTTCGTCTCTGAGGCCTTTCTCGGGTGGAAGAGTATGCGTTGAGGTGGTCCGTCCGGCGGTAGTACAAAAAAAACAAAAAAAAACAGGCGCAGCTCCTTAAAAAAGCAGCAGCTCGAAGTTTAGCGCCCGTGAGGCTGGGGGTCCAAAAGCGCAAATCAGCCCCCATGGGTCTATATGGTACCTATTAATAATAGTTTTAGAGACCGCGTTGAGTAGGAATACGATTAATATGGACAGACGAGTGTAGAAGAATATATTATATGAGCATGCATTAAAGCTGTACGTCGCCCCGATGGTCTATAGTAGTGGTAACCTCGAACGCTTCTAAACGTTGGTGTCTGGAGTTCGAATCTCACGTGGGTCGGACTTTTGAGTTTATTTGCAAAAAAATAAAATAAAAAACGGAATCAACTGCTGAGAGCGCCAACGAATACTAGCGTAGGTAGTAGGCACAATTCGATGCGAGTCGACGAGGGAAGAAAAGGCTGAAGTCTTCTCGCGATAAAAATGCAAGGCAAGAACCGTACGTAGTGGGGGAGAGGAGGGAGAGGAGCCTACTTTGTGACCCCGGATCTGAGTCACGACTAAGGAGGAGAGAGAAAGGAAGGGCGAAGATAATAAATGGGATGGGAAGAAGAAGAAGAAGAAGAGATAGTATATAGCGGGGTGCACGTGTATAGATACTCGTACTTCGTACCTGGTAGGTATTATTTTTGTCGTGTATCCGCATCACCATGACAGGAATGCAGATTTCAGGGAATACTTCGTACCTGGTATATAGATAGGCAGGCATACTCTGTCGTGTATCCCCACCACCATGAGAGGAGTCGTAGAGGGATGCACTCTGTAATATCAGCACACGGGATGCTGAAATCTGGGTAGGATAACAAAAGTGTTGACGCCCGGATTGATTCCCGCGGAGATTCTTGCTCGTATACATGTACATAACATCAGGACCCGGCGATACTTTTACTGCAGGCAGGACCGCTGAATATTCTTCAGTACATTTATGATATACCGAAACTATTTTTGTACGCAGACCACTTCACCTATAATAAACCCACACACCCCGTACGTGAACACGCGCGATCGAAGCATCACTCACGCGCATCTTTTGCTCAAGATGAGTTTCGAGAAGAATTTCGATCTGACAGCTGAGGTGTCTTAATGATTTCCAACTTCTATAAAAATAAATATGGGTATATCACTATAATAGTATACCAAGTTCCCCTTCCGGATCGTGGTTGGCTCGAAATCCCGGGGGGGGGGTGTCGCAGGCTGAAAGAAGGGAGAACACAGCAGTAGGCGTTCGTTCCTCGTACGATATATAAGCTATACTATTAATAGTATAAGCTATACTATTAACAGTACGTAGACACCGGGCAAGAACGAGCAACATATATAAATGAGCAGCGGCCAAAAACAGGTACACCTGGTGCGTTTGCGGCCAAAAACAGGTACATACTTAAAATCAAGCAAACAACGCACTCCACGTGCCCTGACATTGGTCCAAAACTCGTTGTACCTGTTTTTGCCTCTTTGAAACCCAGGTATACCTGATTTTGTCTACTCTGCTTGACTTTCACCTTTTTTTTGTCGTTTTTAAGCCAATCAGAGGCCCTTCATAGCTCCACCCTATGCCCCCTATACAAATGCCGACGTACGCGGAGACCCCCTCCTCGCTTCGCACCTCGCACCACACGCCACTCGAGCGACACACATATCTGCCTGCACACCTCCGCCGAAATAATACGAGATAGAAGGCTCCCCTTCGGGATTGTGGTTGACTTGGAATACCAGGGGTGTCGCAAGCTGAGAAGGGAGAATACAGCAGCAGCCCAGGCGCTCGTCCCTCGTACTATTAATAGCAGCTACTCGTATACGTAGCCACCGGGCGAGCACGAAGAACATGAAAAAAATCTGAAAGCGACAGAAAAAAGAAGGGGGTAGCCACCGGGCAATTAACCTGGCAAGTAACACCGACCAGCCCAATCGAGTTTATCGCTACAGTAGTTCTACATAGGGATAAGAGCTACAGCAGTAGCACCATGGCCACCGACGGCAGTCCTGAAATCAAGGTGGTCTTGGTCTATCGTTCGACGCCGGAGCTTTGCGTGGCCGCCGCGAAGCGGTTCCTGAGAAACGGCCTGTAAGTAAGTATAAGGTATCCCTCACCTACTACTACAGCAGTACGTACTACGGTGGTACCTGTCTGATTATGCTACTTGACAAAAGGTCCTTGGCAGTATTATGCTCCAGCCGTAACAGCTTGTTACTGATTTTGATTCCAGATACTCACTTGTGACCTTCGTATAATCGTTGCAATCACAACAGCAGTTCACAGCTAAAACATTTACTCACATTTATACTCGAACGTGCGCAGCAGATATGTAAGAACATACACCCAAATAAACACCCTACCCAAGTATGTACTAGGCCTATACCTGGTACCAGGTACACGATTACAGTAATATCAGTACTCAAACCACAAGACTGTTGAAGAGGCGGCTGGCGCTCGCCATTCGGGTGCAAAAACAACTACTTTGCGTGGCAAGGAACGGCAGGTTCGTGGGGTGCATTTTAAACTTGATTTTAGTATGTACCTGTTTTTGGCCCCGAACAGACCAGGTGTACCCGTTTTTGGCCGCTGCCCTAAATAAATAAATAAAAATCTTGAAAGCTATGAATGACATATACGAGAGTGAAGGGGAAAATATGTACCAAGACACCGGGCAAGTTACCTGGCAAGTAACACCGATCAGCCCATTCGTACAAGTTTAAGTTTATACCAGGTACGACTAGTCTATAATAATATAATATCACGTCACATCATAACTTTATGCTATCACATTGTATCATATCATATCGTGTCACATCATGTCACATCATACTTTATGATCTCATATAATATTTTATCGTATATTGATGATATCATATCCTAAATTCTACAGCCTCAGATTGTGTCCCCCTCATACGGGATGTACATCCTACATGAGGACATATAAAATCCGTAAGTACGCGCGATCGAAGTATTACACTCAGCTATTAATAGCAAAGATGAGCTTCGACGAAATCCTCGAGCTCACAGCTGTTGTTTTTTTTAATTTTTTTAAATGATATGGCATGATATGACATGATATGATACGATATGATATGATATGATATGCTATGATATGATATGATGTGATATGCTATTACATGATATGGTATGATATCGTATCGTATCTATAATAACCATATGCATCCTGCAAGCGGAGACATAACCCAGGGACAAAGAAGCTGCTGCCCCAGCAAGGACCCCAGTTAAGGACTGCACAGCAGCAGCAGCAGCAGCGAGCGAGTACCTTGCAGATTCAGACTGCCACCCGGTATGGTAACAGCACTATTCGTTAAAAAAATGTTTGCTGCTTTGATGGCTGTGGCCGGTGGCCGACCATCGATTTTGGTCGGCGTGGTGGGACCAGGGACCAGGGTGCTGTTGGCTTATTGGCCCTGCCGGCGGCTTAACATAATCATACTCAGAGGGTCTGGTGGTGCTTTGGTTGCGGGCGATCGGCGGAAAAACCGAATTTCTGCAGTTAGTTGACTACGTTTAGTATATATTAATAGTATCTCTCGGCGGCTATCGTTTATGCCTGTTGTATAGACCAGGACCTTCCTCGGGAAAATTCCCGCAGGATTTCACGGGAATTGGGCTTTTTTCCCGTTCCCGTGCAAATATCGTTCCCGTGATCCCACCCAACCAGTTCCCGAAGAAATCTTGATCTCCCGTTCCCACCCAAACAGATTTCTTGGAAATAGCTGAAATCCCGTGGTTTCCCGTTCCCGTGCCGTAAAATCCCGTGGAAATCTCGACTTCCCAAATCCCGTGCAAACCAAAACTGTGGAAAAATAAAACATTCCCGCGGGAACTATTCCCGCGTCTTCATTGTGCACGGGATAACCAAACGGGATCAGCACGTACATATTGCCAGGTACATATAATATATTATATATTATATGGTACGTATGATTTGTTCAAGGTGTAATACTCGTACGATTCATGTACGCGGATTCATATTATATATATAAATTCTTACGTACGGTGTAGACAGCAATATCCATCTCACTTTTGTGCGCGGAGGCAGACGCCATCAGAAAGGTGGACGGACACTATGTACACGGCCCTAGGTGTGTTTGCTAGAGGGAGCTGTACTGTCTCAGTAACCTGGCTTCGCCATCAAAGGAGGAGGGAGCGTGTGGCGACGAGCTGTTGTTGACTGGTCAATCCCTTCAGCGCGAGAAATTTTTATTTTCCAGAACCAAGCACCCTGAGTGCAACGAGGGAGAAAGCGAGGAGCCGACTGGGAAGGACAACAACGAGAGCGAGTACGGACGGAGCAGGTCGAGTGTGGTCGTGCTAGGACTGGCCAAGTGGCACCGGAGCGGCGCGCCGGATCACAGCAGCGCGCCGCAGCAGCAGCACAGCAGCGCGGAGCAGCCATCCGGAGCACGGACGACATCGACCCGTGACGAACGGACAATCATTTTTTTTTTTTTCGTTTTTTCCCTGAATTTCGTTGTTGGGTCTTGTGTGGATGACGTCACTGGTTTTGTAGAGAGACGCGGCAGAGATGGCGCGGACACCCCGGGTGCCTTCATTGTGTGCCTGATCGTGGAAGACCCTTCAATGTGGAACGATTCCTAATCAGTGTCGATGTTTATAATGCTGTGCCTAACACAGACGTTCAGGATAGATTCGGGCAATTGTCAATTGACGTGATGGCTTTGGTTGGCTGTTCTTTTTCACTGTGTGCCCGCGGACTGTCATTCCGGCAGCACTTCAGACAGCAGCTGCGTGCTCCATCTTGTTCCCACGCCTACCGTGTGTTTTTGTACAGACAGCACTTCAGACAGTAGTTACGCTGTAGTCGGCAAATTCATTGGTAAAGAGTGGGAGGGGGAGGGGGGGGACGATGCTGCTGTAGTCGAATGGAGATTGCGGGCGTGTAGTTCAGTTTGGACACGCATAACATGCTGTAGGGATTTTTAGGTTTACCTCTTCGGACTGGTGTATCCTTTCCCTGCTAAGTGTGCGTGTTCTTTAGGATTCTCTGATGGCTCTAGCACTTTTGTGACCACGGGCTGTGATCTTGCTAGATCAGACTATAGGGATTAGCAACTGAAACGAGTTTAATGTGAAGACAACAACAACAACAACAACAGCAGTTCGAGGTCTGAAATGACATGAAACTATGGAATTATAATTTGTAATTTTGTAAATGTTATATTAAACAATATATATATCAAGTTATATTAAACCCGGTATATTATACTGGCACCAAGAGTCCCATATAAAATTATTTAAATAATAAAAAATATTGAAAAATATTGAAAATTAAAAATACAAAAATACATCAATAAAATAAAACTAAGAAATCAAAATTCAAAATAAAATTACAATTTTGTCTACCAGGTTACATACGTATTAATGTAATAATGTATTAATTATTAATAAGGATCATAAATAATAAATAATACGTAACAAATATTTCAAAGATAAAAGATAAAAATATAAGAGTCCGATCAGCGTATTCATACGTCGATTGTAGATTGTTGGTGTGTGTGTGTTTTTTTTTTGCTCATTTTTTTTTTATGTTTAAACAATTATACACTTGGTTCAGTTCAATCACGCACCAACACTCGGAAAAAAAACGAACGAAAAACCGGGGCTGTTATCCGGGTATCCCCTGGGCATCCCCGGAAATGTTCCAGATGGATCCCTGTGCATCATGTATAACGTTTTTACATTTCTCTTGGACGCTATTATTTAATATGTCTGCGTATCATGCAATGTCCCACAACACCTTCAACAGTCACGGTGGCTCATTCGCGTCCCGTGACTTCCCGTGGTGGGTGCTTACAAAAGTCCCGTGAATTATCGTGGTGGCTACTTCCCGCGGGAAGATTTCCCGTGGTGGCCGGTTCCCGCAGGAAGTTTTCCCGTGGTGGCCGGTTCCCGTACAAAAAATCCTGCGAGTTCCCGTGGTGGCTACTTCCCGCGGGAAGGGTTCCCGGGGAGGTCAGTTCCCGTCCAAAAACACCCGTGAGTTCCCGTGGTGGCTAAATCCCGCAGGAAACGTTCCCAAGATGGAAAACCGTTCCCGAGGAAGGTCCTGGTATAGACAATACATACTGTCAGGGTGGAGGGGGCTCATGTCCGGGTGGGAAAAGTGGTGGAGGCCCCCCACCAGAGGGGCTCTATACTGATAGTAGGTCAAAAACTGATTGTGGACGAAAATAAAAGTGCTATAAAAAAATAAGGGGGGTCTCTAAAACCAAGTTGAAAAAAGGGAACAAAAAACGAAAAAAAAAAAAAATGGTTTTCGCTCATTTCGTCCTGTGATCACAGCCATCCGGTTTGTTTTTCATTCTGACCTTCCTACAAGTGTGGTGTCGTTTCCTCTTTTTTTTTTACGCCCTGGCTATACCAGTACAATGAAAGATATTGCAACACAAGAATGAAAGGCCGACGAGTTTGGATTAACCCCTTAAAAACTGGTCCCACGTATTTGGGGGAAAATACTTGGAATTAGTGTGGGATAAGTTTTTCAATTCTGAATGGATTGCCCGATCATTCAGAAACTTCTTCAGCCAAAGAGTGCCTCGTACCTCTATATCGTATGATAGCACGCGTCTGTGGAGTGTGTTGACCAATGAAAACACTTCAAAACATCGGCAACAGTAGTGGGGGGTATTTGACCCATTACTGCTTCTAATGGATATTTCCAGGCTGTCAGGCTGGATGGACCCTGCCAGCTCCAGCCAGTACAGCAGTATGTAGCGTACTGCTTACGTCAAGTGCCACACTGGATCCAAACAGCAGTGCACGGCTGCTGTTTCGGCGAGGCCGGAACCGGCCGGGGCGAAGCCGCCACCAGTGGGCCCCGCCAGGGGCGCCCTGCCGGAGGGCCCCGCTGGGGGCGCCCTACCGGCGGCAAGTTTCTACGTGATTTGGGTTCATTACGTACGAGTACTCGTAGAGCTAAGAAATGCGGTAATTTTGGGGCATGGTTTAAATGCAATTGGGTGGTAGATTGACGTACAGTCAGTAGTGCGTACGCAAACATGAGGGGAAGCGGGGGAAAAGTGTACGCTGTACGTATACTCGTACGATAGTACCGGAGAGACCCACAGAGGCCAAACCATGAATGATTGAGGCATATTCGTGCATCGTGTTTACGGTCTCCCTCTCGTTCTCCTTTTCTCCCCCCTCTCTTGTGTTTGCGAAGCGTGCCCTCTCTCGGCGCCGCGCATTTTGACATGAGGCGTTATCGCTGGACGTATATACGTATTAGAGGTGTTACCCGACGAGTACCCGCCTTAAACGGGTACCCGGTTAGACCGGAAAAAAAATACCCGGGTACTCGCGAGTATTTAAGTCTATTTTGGGCGGGTACCCGGGTACCCGTTCAACAGCCGGGTACCCGTCTAACAACCGGGTACCCGGCTACGCGGCACATTGTTTATCAGGTTTGGTCCTTAACTCTGCAACGGATAGACTCGAAGTGGGTTGTTATACAACGTTCGTCATAACAACCATGTGCCATAATTATTTTCATACGACAATACCACAAAAACAACAGACTACGCGCCACTAAAGCATCGAATGGCATGTATTATATGATTATACGAGCTGGGCCAGCCAAAATATTGTTTTTAAAGCAGATTGGCCATGCCCCGACCTATTTTACGAATTTGGCCATGGAATTTGGACACAAAAACATTGTAGATCATGTACTAATCAACACACTTGCCGCCTGCCTTTTTTCATCTTTTTGTTCTCAAGAGAGATATAATATGACTATCCAAAAATCGAAAAACAAAACGAAAGCGATCAAAACTAGCTAACACAAAAAATTATCAAAGAAGGCAGACGGCAATTATCTTTGCACGTACGGTTCGAAGCCGTGGTTAAAAGTTCAAGTAAAACTCTCAAAATTGGTCGGGGCATGGCGGAAATGCCATTTTTGCGTAATTACTTGACTTATATATGGAATCGAGTTTTGGTCATATCTCTTGATGGGTGGCGAACTGGGCAACGAAACTTGCATCGATCTTCTCCTTGTGTCTTCAGCACTGTCTCCACCAAATTTCAGCCTGATCGAAAATTACATTTTATATACGATTTTTTTTTTTTTTTTTTTCGAGTTTTCGGGGATATCTTGGCGAACAAGTGGAGAAAAACAAAAGGATAGAGTTGTTCATATACGAAGTACATTTCTTTTTTGCACAACCACCATGCAACCACTGGTATGTTAGGGTTAGTGTTTTCAATTTTTGTAGCCTAATTTGCAGTGGTCACGAGATACGACTTTAGGAAGCTTTGTAAGTTTCTTGACTGGCCCAGCTCGTATGAGTTCGTGAGTTCGAAGCACAGGCAGGTCAGCCATAATATAACAAGGGACAGCGGAATAAATTTGCGCCGCGCGAGGCTAAAAAAAAATGTGGCGCGGATGAAAGTTACTTGATTTTAGTGGCACGAATACAAATTATTTGATTTTACTACAAATTATTATTTTTACTTCATATTAGTATAGGCGGTCATAAATCACTTGGTTTGGGTATGGGTGACCTTAAATGACTTCATATTACTATTCAATTGTCGTTAAAAAATACAAAACAGTATACAGGGTTCATATTTAGATAAATTTGATTATGGGTTGGGGTAACCTTATGTTTCTCGCAAGTTATTACATTTTAGAATGTGGGTGAAAAAAAACAATTTTGTGTTGGGGATAATAATTACTTGATTTAAGTGGGAGGAATAAAAATTAGTTGATTTTAGTACACATTACATTTTTTACTTGATATTAGTATAGTCGGTCAGAAAAATATTGGTTTCAGTATTAGGGACCTTGAATGACTTTATAATACTATTTCATTGTCGATCAAAACTACAAAACATTATAACGGCCTGCCTCGTAACGTGCGCTTTTGTGTACGTGTGCGACGCGCCCGAACTTGCGGCAACGCCGACGGAGTCTTGGGAGGGCTCGCCTTCGCCCTCCGATAGGTTAGACCCTTGGCTGCTTTGGCTGCTACTGCTGCTGGACTGCTGTCGGTGCATGCTCATTACGCTGCCGGTCCTGCACTGCGTACCTCTAAGCTGGTGTAACGCGTGAGGCATTGTGAGAAAGCATTATGTATTTACTTATTCTCATTTTGAAAGGGTTTCGTGGAGAATATGTACGAAATACCTGGTACTACACAGGGGACGTGATTTAGGGGATGATAAGGTGTCATCCCCGGAGTTTCCAACGTAAACTAACGAGTACTCGGGTACCCGGGTACCCGGGGCCCAAATACTCGGCGAGTATGAAGTGTTACTCGTACCCGTGACGGGTATTAGCAAGCCGGGTAATACTCGCGAGTACCCGGGTAATTGGCAAAAGGGTAACACCTCTAATACGTATACAGCTATATACGAGTCCATGCACTGGCAACCCTGGCCGCTCTTTCAGCCAGTTCAGTACGTAGTACTATTAATTTAGTACTGACAACAGTAGTAGTACATACCGGACCAGGGGTGGGTATTGTCCAACGCTGGTAAGTGCTATTGGTACATACCAGGGCGAAGCTCTACGAGTACTCGTAGTGTTTCCGTGAGGACTTTTTTCAGAGACGAAAAAGTATGAACGAGATGCCGCTATGATACATGCAGCATCGCCCACTCTTATCCTCGAAAGCCGGGCTCTGCTTACCGGTATACCACAGGTACATATGTATAGTTATGTTTGTGAAATTTCCGCACTTTTCGCAACTTTTCTCTCCGCGCGAGCGCTTTTCGGCAAAACGCTAAGTACCCCGACACGGGAGGCCCGGCCGGACACATTGGTCGAGGTTTGGGCTCGATCCGAGCTCTGTGGCTCGCGTGGCGGGCGCTCGAAGTTTTTTTTCCCGCGGGAGTGGATAAGCCGATTTCCCGGGTTTTCTGCATGAGGCCGTGTTTAGTACGTACGTGCCAGTAAATAATATTGCTTTGTTTCACATTTTTCTCTGAGGCCCTGTTTTTGTTCAGTCGTGCGTTTTTTGTGTGTTTCTTGCCGGGAGCACGTGGAGCACACACGAGCAGCAGCAGCACCGCAGAGAGCGTGTTACAAACAGTACAACCTCAATGTTACAACCCTGCCACCCAGAAGTAGCAGCAGCAGCAGCAGCAGCAGCAGGCATTACACCATGCATGCGCGTACCTCAGATCCGCGCTGTACCGTCACGAGTTGCTTTTGTAGAAGCCTGCGAAATTTCTGAGCCATGGTATGTTATCATACCTGCAGATCAATGCTCATGTACGAATCTCTCCGCTGTCCCGAAATGTAATAACCTTTTGTTCATTAAAACTATATATAAACTGTCGTTACTTTTCCGGACAAAGTTGTACAACATTGTGCGCCTCGGAGACAGATCGATGATGATGTGCTCTGTTGTTGCTACGATTAGTTGCTTTCATAGCAGCCAGCAATCCGTCACCAAACCACACCACCACCACCACTCTCCTGCTTGCTGCTGCTGTTGATGGCCTCCATGTGTCATGCGTGTGCTCTGCATGCTGCATCCCGACGCATGCGATGATACCAGTGTTCCGGCGATCTGGCTCCAAAAACGAGAACAATATTTCTAGCAAATAATCACGTAGCATGTGGCGTCCGATTTCCCGACTTGAATACGTATAGAACCTGAGTTCAAATCCCGGAGATGCGTTTTTTCTTTTTTTTGCTTGCAGGTACAAAGTACGTCTGTTCAAATGCTTGTGATTTACTCGGTACAGTACCAGGTATAGAGTTGTAGGAAATTATTTTCTTGGTAGTATAGTCAAATGGTCACCATGCCCGTTTGTGGATGTAAAGGCTTGAGTTCGATTCTCACCGCGCTGCTTTTTTTGTTTTTTGTTTTTCAACTTTTCTTTGTATTACAAGTACGTTATATCAGCCCCTCCCTTCTTCGGAGCATCCTTTTCTACGTCTTCTGCAAATATGATCCCACCACTACTGCACGGGCACTGTGTCCCATGTGTCACGTGTGCGTGCGTGTACGGTGTGTGCCGTGTGTCACGCGTGTGTATGCAGCGTGTCACGCTTGGAGTATTATTAAACCTTTTCTTGTTGGGAGTCCTCGGTTTTGTGCGGGATAGACCTTCCTTACCTTGAGCGCCACAACAATTAAATATTGACAAACACAGAACAGATTGTCCGAGTATACTCTACTTGGAGTATCGAGTATTTTTCCTTCTCCGAGTACTGAGAGTATTAAAGTACTGGTGCCTAAATACTCGGAGTACTTGGAGTATGAGCAGTACTGAAGGCCCAAATACTCCGAGTACTAGGAGTATAAGCAGTACTTATACTCGAGTACAAGCAGTACTCGGAGTAAACACATCTAAATTACTCGGAGCACTCCGAGTATCGAGAGTATTGGACACCGAAATACTGCGAGTACACAAAGTACCTGAAGTATTTTTTTCTCGGAAATACTCTAATTATACTCCGAGGTAATGGGAGCATCTGTGATTTTTTAAATGCTACAAACGCCAGTCACCACATACATGTTCCCAGGACCTGGGAGGAATGACGGCCGAGTCTTTAAAATGATGCAAAGATGCTCCTGACTTACTTCACACTCCGAGTATACTCCGAGTATCGAGTACATTTCGTACTCCGAGTACTTAAGAGTATCAGAGTATTAGCGGCCTGAATACTCGGAGTACTTGGAGTATGAGCAGTACTGAAGCCCCAAATACTCGGAGTACAAGGAGTACCCGCAGTATCGGACCCCGAAATACTCCGAGTAAAGCAGTATCGAGAGTGTTCATACCCGAAATACTCCGAGTACGAGCAGTATCCGGAGTATCGAACCCCGAAATACTCCGAGTACACGAAGTACCTGGAGTAATTTATCTCCAATACTCGGGACTTTACTCCAAGGTACTCGGACAACCTGTGCAAACATGATAACATGTTTGGCGGGATCTCTAAGAACGATCGAGTCAATAGTAACGGTTCCACCATATTTCGAGTATATTTTATCCCCAAAAATGCAGGTGCAGTTCTAAAAATGTCTACTCACATTTATGTACAGTAATACGCAGATACTTAAAAACGTCGTATTTATGTACTATACATTATGATGTGCGTAGTAGGCTTTCGATTCGTCCTTGCGCCACTCCCCTCTCCCCTAGGCATGTCCCGGAGGGGAACCTTGTACTGTATATACCTGCTGGGTATATCGTACCAGGTACCTGGTACCAGGTATACGATAATAGGTTAGGGAATAAAGCATTTCGTACCGGAACTACAGCAGTATATAAATATTAGACTTGAGACTACAGAGTAGTACGATTACTCCGGAAGGCGGCCCCTATTTGCACACCGGGCATGCAAATAGTACTCTGCACACTGCACACTGCACACCTCTTTGGTTTGGTATATGCTGCTTTTACGTACTCGTAGCGTATTTCGTTATTTGCTGCGGCCTACCTACGTATTTGGTGGAAACCCTCGATTCTGGTGGACTATATCAGGGTGCCACCAGTGGTTGTGGACGTGCGCCTAAAGCCGACTCACCCGACCCGAACCCTACTGTAATCCTACCCCGAATCCTATGCCAGTGATTAGTGGTTGGATCAGGGTACCAAGCGGGAGCAGGGTGGAGTTACATAGGCGTGCAGAGTACTATTTGCATACATACCCGGTGTGCAATTAGGTCTCGTCACCCCGAAAAGGAGTTGTAGAGCACGCTCGCGGCATTGTAGGTTGATCGCATGTACTCGAACTGCAGTTCGTGATCGCTGACCCTTTTATAGAACGATTGCGAGACCACGAGACCACACCTACCTGATGATTTCCTGCTTACCTTAGGGCAGGTCGTAAGAGCTGCCAAGGTACTCGTACTCGTACCTATACTGCTGTACCTCGATGTGTGTACCCTGGACTCTGGACTTGCACTTCAGGCTATACTCATACGTATACGGCTGCAGTATTGTTTTACGTATGTATGTGTGCACATATAATATGTACTGCTGGACATCTATTTCTACGGCTAGACTAGAACCAGCTCTACTCGTGAAGCATATGCACCAAGAGACCAGGAAAGAGGGAACACACCGGGAGCACCAGCACCAGCAGGGTACGTACACGATGCATTGCGGGTGGGGGGGGCAAGGGGCAGTTGATTGGCAGCAGTTGCAACGTTAACGTTGCAACCCCGTGCAGAACGCAAAACCCATTGAGCCGTATGATAGCCGTATATAGGTTGCTCCCCCGAACTACTCACACCTTGTCTTGAACAGCAGTACTATCTGTTCAGACTCCTGCCTTGCGATGTGCTCGTGCTATTAATAGTGCTGTACACAGCTGTGGGACCAGCAGGTACCTGGTACTGCTGCAGTACCGGTATGATACGTACTTTTAGGAGCAGCAGTGCGTACGTAAATCATCGGGGGGACTGCAGACTGCACACAAAAACTCAGAGAAAACACGAAAAAGTACTTGGTACGAAACACCTCTATTCTATCAATTCGCCCCATCCTTAGGTCAGTCACAGCCACCACGAGCAAGGGGCCGAGGCACACCACGCACGCTCTTGACCACTGCTTCGATGCTGGCGCACGAGCGAGCCTCAACGGGCGATCGGACCATCTGAGAGGGTGGCAATTCAAACTGGAACATTATCGGATGTTTGTGCTCACTTTTCAATTATCTGCTGCAAACTTCGTCGACGTAGACCTCGCTCGTCCTCAAGCCTGCAAACGAGATGGGCCCTCCTCGCCCCGTTGGTTCCGGCTTTTTCCGTGGTTAACGGCGGCCGTAAGTGCTTCGCGCACAAATACCCTTTACGTCTGCCCCCCTACTGCCTCTCTTTCCTGGAGGGCGGGAGAGAACGAGCAAGCAGTACCAGAGTGGACGACGGGAAAGCGGCACCAGACTCAGACTCTGACAAAACCCACATTCACCTGATTCCCGGTAATTGTCGGCCGTCCAATGTTTTGGCACACTCAATCTCCGTAGATCTTGGATGTTCCCGTTTCTCGCCTGCTTGTCCGCCCTTGTCCCACATGTGTCCTGTGAGCTGACTTCCACCTGTGTGTCGGGACCAATCCTGTACCATGAAATCATGGGGCTGCTTCCTCCCATCTGTGGCTGTCCACTGCATGTATCTGTGCCGAGGCTGCAATGCGTTTGTCCACCTGGCTTCAAGATTGCATACTGAACACTCTGTGCGGCATCAAAAGTTATGGCCGGTGTGCCTGCTATCAGCACCAGCACCACCACCACCCTTGGCACGATCAGCGCAACCGAAGCAACAGGCGGCTGAGCCACGACGGCCGCTTTCGCTTTTATCCGGTGGAGGAGAGGCTGGAGGAGTTGATGACGATCCTTTTCGACCCGAGCGCGCCTCGATATCGCCGATGGTCATCAACGCCCTGGTGCCTGTCCTGTTCAAGGAGGTGTGTATGCTTCCTCTATGATACCTGACCTACTGCTCGTAGAGGCATTCATGTGATCATGAATGCGAGAAGTCAGCATACCGTATGTCAACATCAACATTGCCCCAGGCCCAGGCGTGCAAAAATGGTATAATACCACATCGTATACATACGAGGTACATCTACTACGCCACTACTGCTGCAGGTCGTAGTTGGCATCTTCGGGGCGTGCTATCACCGTATGTGGCGGTGGGTGTGTTCCGTACGAAGCATGGCCACATCCACACCTATACTCGTACTGATGTTTTGTACGACACTTCGCACCAATGGTATGAAATACCAGGTACTATGAATATGTACCAAAAAATGACCCCACTCTCATACTCTTATCTTAATTCCAAGCGATATGTTTGTTCGGTTGTTCCGTCTCGAAAACGTGGGCGCACCTCTGGCGTGGGCACGTTGGTACAACAACAGTACGTACAGGCATGGCCGACCCACCACCCGTGCATGCGTTATGTCCGTTGCACGCACGCATCAGCAGCAGTAGCAGCCAGCAGCCAGCAGCCAGCAGCAGCAGCAGCAGCAGCAGTGTCCAGCCACGCCCACGATACAACAGCAGTATATACAGCAACACTGGCAGTCAAACTCGTATCATACGTTTTGCGCTCTACGAGATCTCTCTCTCTTTCTCTCTCTCTCTTTCTCGAGATGATCAGCCCACCCCAGTCCGCCAAACGCACCCGTCCATCCATCCATCCATCCATCCATCCATCCACCCATCCATCCATCCATCCATCCATCCATCCATCCATCCATCCATCCATCCATCCATCCATCCATCCATCCATCCATCCAAACATCCCAGACACGGTCTACCGGGTGCCGTACATGTTCAAAGCAATAGGTATCGATCACACCCTGGACAATAGCCTACTGGATATGCCTATTGGTATTTCGATAGGTTGGGATATTGCCTATCGATACCTATTGGCCCCTGCAATAAGTATTTCAAATTATGTATTCGTCCAATAGGTTCACACTGATTTGGGCAATAGCCTATTGTACTTGGGATAGGTATTGGAAAATGTCTATCGATACCTATTGCTTAGACCAATAGGTTCACACTGATGTGTGCAATAGCCTATTGTACTTTCGATAGGTGTTTGGAATTGTCTAGCGATATCTATTGCTTTGGCCAGTAGGTATTTGAAATTGTCTATCGATACCTATTGCTCTGGACAACTCGTATTCGAAACTGTCTATCGACACCTATTTCTATAACCAATGGGTTCGGACAGATGTGAACAGTAGCCTATTGTACTTGGGATGGGTATTTCAAATTGACTATCGATACCCATATATTCGTCCAATAGGTTCATACTGACTGTACAATACGCAATTTATCTTCCAATGGGTATGTGACATTGTCGATCGATGCTGACTCATGGACCAATAGGTTAAGAGAAATTGATGCAATAGGCGATTGTTCTTCTAATAGGTGTGTCACTGGTCGGTCGATACCCTTGTCGAGCTATTCATCGAATAGGGCAATAGGCATCGATCGATACCCTTGCAAACATATTGCATTGGGCGATAGGTATCGATCGAATCGTCGCAAGACTATTATTTTGAGCAGTAGGCATTGCTCGACACCCTTACGAACATACTGAATTGAGCAGTAGGTATCGATCGATATAATTGCAAACCTATTGAACTGGGTAATAGCTATCGATCAACTAATTTTCGAACCTATTGAATTGCCAATAGGTATCGATCGATACCATTGCACACCTATCGATACAATCAATAGGTATCGATCGATAGAAATAGGAAGACATTGCTCGGACGATAGCCTATTGGGGAAATATTTTAAACTCTGTTGGTACCCAAGATACCTATCGATAGGCACATGCACAAGCGTATTTTTCTCACAATAGGCTATTGTGGGCACTGCACTAAGCCTATTGTTATTTGCAATACCTATCGATATACCCCGAACCCAACGGATTGTGGCCCGCAGTAGGTATCGATAGCCATAATTCCCGACCTATTGTTAGCCCAGTAGCCTATTAAATAGGGTATTATCCAGGGTATAAGAAGCACGAGGCCTTGCAAAGATAGTACTCGCCGCCTTGTTGTTCAAGCCACCCACCTGTAGCTTCTTGGGGCACAACAGCGACGGACAGGGCCGGATCCGAGCCTGTTCCGCTATGCTGAACGGGCATGCGGCGTGGACAATAAAGCTCTTGACGAATTGGAGCTGGTTGAACCGTGAAGGATTGTCGTTGAATGCCTTGCTCTCCAATACCTCGTAATTATTTTCCAACGCTTGTTGTATCACGTATATACGACTACTGGTACCATATAGTGGGAGGGAAGTATACATACTAAAACCAAGTGTTTTTTCATTGTACGAGTATGAGTGAGTGTGGTCGACACCCATGGTCCGAACCAATATAATGGTGCAAGGTCTGTCGGCACCCATGATCCGAACCAATTGAATGGTTCAAGATCTATCGATGCCTATCGTCCGAGCCAGTCAAACAGCGGAGTGTCTATCGATACCTATTACCCGAACCAATACAATAGCGGAATGTCTATCGATAACTATCTGTAGAAGCAATATATTTCGTGAAACAGCTATCGATACCTATCGTGGAAACCGATAGGATGATCAAAATATATATCGATACCTATCGACACAAGCAATATGTTTCGTGAATCAGGTATCGATACCTATCGTGCAAACCGATAGGATGATCAAAATATATATCGATACCTATCGGCCCAAACAATATGTTTCGTGACACGACTATCGATACCTATCGGACATTCCAATATGTTACATTTCTCAGTGCCGATATCCTATTGCCTGAACAGTACCATCCTCGAAATGCTTATCGATACCTACTTATTTCGCCAATACTTTAAGATCAATAGGTACCATAGGCTATTGACCGAACAGTAGAACAGTGAACGTACCTGTCGATACCCACTGCCGGAAACAATAGGCTTCACAAAGTGCCTATCGATACCTATCACAAGCAACAATAGGCCTCCTATTGGAATAGGATCCTATCGATACCCTATTAACCTCGAACCTATTGTCCAGGGTGTGATTATATATACCTCTCCGTGGCCGTAAATGTAAGGACCGTTTAATATTCATGTTAATGTATAAACGGTCCTTATGCTACCGTAAAAAGTGTAATATACTTGTAGGTACAGCACTACCATTTATATTGTTGCTGAACGCCGGTATATGGCGGACAATTCAAGTCACCGAGATATTTACACCAATACCTGACGACACGCAACTCCTCCGCCGCCGGCGCTCGCCGACCCTTCCCCTCCGTTCGCTTGTTTGGCTTCGTTCCGACAAAACTAAAAGACAGGGGCAGCCGACGCAGTTGCGGCCGTGCTCAGACAGCGCAGCAGCAGCAGCAGCAGCAGTGACTGGGAGTTGACGTGGCAAGAGGAAGCGGCCGTGGCCGAAAGGGTCTGCGGGGTGGAGGCGAACTTGATGGAACTCCGATTTATGCTCGCCGCGGCAGTTGAAAGGTGAACGGAAGGGAATAGGAGGGGGGCGGGGAGTGTACCCATGTCGTGCATGGCCGTAGTCGTATGGCCATAGACCCTCGCATCCCTACAATGCCAGGACGGAGCACGTTGGGCTTTTACCAACCAGGCAGACATTGCTTGGGGAGGAGGGAGAGAGGGAGGGCAGAAGAGGGGGGTGGGTGTACTCATGTCGTGCACGGCCGTAGTCATATGGCCATAGACCCTCGCTTCCCTACAATGCCGGGACGGAGCACGTTGGGTTTTCACCAACCAGGCAGACATTGCTTGCACCAAGCGCGAAGCGCCGTGAGGTATTGGGCGAGTCGCATGGAGGGTGAGCTGCATCCTGCTAAGAACAGCCTCTGAGGCGGACTTGCATATGAACGACAGCTTCAACGAGTTAATTTAATTTCTGGTGTGGCCACTTCCGGAGACAGCAATGGGTTTTACTATGTAACTGCCTCGCGGATGCCTTACCATATTAACACTACGTGATACGACCATTCCCCTTGTGCGGAGCAAAGGTTCTCCACCCCGCACAAATGATCTACTCGACCGCCAGCTTTGGTGACCGCCAAAAAAAAAACAAGGCACCCTGGTTGTCTAGCTCACGCAGCGAGTGGCGTGTTTTACAGCGTCGTTGCCAACCGACGCCAAAGGGGGGGGGGGGGGGGGGGGGGAGGAAGGAAGGAAAGGAAAGCCTTGAAATCACGGAGCAGACGGCGAGAGCCGCTATTTGTGTACCAAACAATATCAGGAAAGCAGGAGGAGTATGTACCATCCCGTTCAAGTCCATGCGCGCGTTGAACAATGGAATGCCGTTGAACCGCTGACCCCCATGAGCTTGAATTTAGTAGTACCGAAACGTCGCCTGATGAGCTTCGTTTTAGTCCCCCATTCTGGAATTTATTTTAGAACCTCATCTGTAGAGCCCTGTTATTGATATTTTCGGTATGATATATCATAACCGCTGTTGACAGAAAGCGTGCAGGCATGTACTACCTGGTGACCAATGGAGGACAAAACCCTAAGTGGCAGAGTGTTTTGCCCTACCTGTCGGTGGTGCTCTCTTCCCGTGATGAAACTCTTCCGCCAACCCAGGTTTTGATAGTTTTGAACGCGTGTACCTGTCAACTGGCCTGTCCGACGAACGTTCCCCGTTCGAAAAAACCTGTCTGCTGCCTATCCCCCCTCCCCCAAGCAATTTACTCAGAAACCTCGAGCTGAAAGCCCTGCCAACACCACCGCCCCCGTCTCCCCCTGCTGCCTGAGTTCTTAATGTACGTACCGGCTGGTATGGACGGATCGGACCCTCCCTCTCCCCCTTATCTCCTTCTCACTTCCCCTGCCTTCCTCCACCCCCCCCCTCAATCCCATCCCTGCATCTACAACTTCCTCTCCCCCTTATCTCCTTCTCACTTCCCCTGCCTTCCTCCACCCCCCCCTCAATCCCATCCCTGCCTCTACAACTCCCTCCCTCTCCTCCCTATCCCCGCATAGGACACCGTCGATCGCAAAGTACGGGATGCTGTCGGATTACGGCGTGAGTGACGATGTGGAGGACAACCCCCTGGCGCAGATGAACCAGGCGGAATGCCTGTTAGCGTTGTATATGCTGCACAAGGAGAAGGGGTGGGAGGAGGAGGAAGAGGAAGGGGGAGGAGGGGGAGGAAAAAGAGGGCCATCGGCGGTAGACTTTTTGGACGCCGATAGACTCGAGGTTTTACAGGGGGGGTCGAAGGCGTGACGAAATGGGGTTCGATTTTTTTTGGATGGCGAGGAGGGGTCGAAAGCGTGATGGAATTGAGTCGAGGTTTTGGAGGAGAGATCGAAGGCGTGACGGAATAAGGAGCGCTTGACTCGTTCTTGTTGTTGTTGTTGTTGTTGTTGGTGTTGTGTGCACTAGCGTTGCTCACCAGGTCAACCCTTTTGACGTGTGCCTTCCTACTGTAGTGCGTCCCGTTTTTTACTTGTCCTTCTTGAGGTGTAGCGGCTGTGCAAGCACCGTACTCGTAGTCGAGACGGGGCCAAAACGCGTCTTACGTACGCCTTACGTACGTCCTATGTAGGTTCCAGGCGGCACACCGCAGCAGAGCAGTTGTGTGTTGGTGTTGTGTGTCGAGGTGTCGACGTTGTGATGATGCGGTTTGCGGATGTTTTTTGTTTTTGGTGTCTGTTTCGCTGAACAAAGCGGAACACAGCTACCGTTTTTGTTTCGGCGCGCCAAAGCCTCGTTTCGCTTAAATATATAATTTCTGGTGTAAGAGGACGCAAAAAAGGTTTTGTTGCTGACTTCAAGCAACCCGTTTTACCCCCCCCCCAACCTCTGCTTCAAAGTAGAGGTGTAGTCTATTTAGACCAGACCGTAGCTACTGTTGGAAGGGTCTTTCTGTGGTGTTCAACCCGTTCTGGGAGGAAACAAGAACGCTGTCCGCCTTGAAATAATGTGTCTCAAGCCGTAATTTGGGCAGAGGTGTAGTGCGGTACTCCTGCTACTGTGTCTGCAGGGGATGCTGCTGTTGCTGCTTGACACTTGAGCAGCTGCTGAGAGACCACTCCGCACACATCGTTATACATACCCAAAAGCGGTTCAATACGTCGTAGCAGCACCTCTGGCCCAACGAACCAACCACACACAATTGATGAGTATACCACACTCACTCACTCGCTGTATCTATGCACCTCGCAACAAACCGACTTTCAGGTTAGCCCATGTCCAGGGGCCGTGCCCTCTAGTAGTATACCGGTAGATACACATCGCCAGACCGAAAAGCACCAACAGAGAGGAGCGTGAGACAAAAAGAAAAAGAACAGAGGAATCGGGGTACGTAGCTATAGCCACTCACCACTCGCTCGCTCGAGCCGCGGAAAAAAGAGCCCCCAACGCCAGCCACCTCCTTCTTGCTGTACAGTAGCACATACTACGAAGCACCGTTTTTGTTTTTTGTTATGTCGGCTTGCTCAAGAAAGGGCGGGAGACCACGTAAGAAGCCCTGGTGCTGTTCCTTCTTTGACACCGCCCCAACGATCATCGTACCTCTGTGCCTCCACCACAACTCAAGAAAGGGCGGGAGACCACGTAAGAAGCCCTGGTGCTGTTCCTTCTTTGACACCGCCCCAACGATCATCGTACCTCTGTGCTTCCACCACAAGCACCAAAAACAAAAACAAAAAACTCCTCCCACCTCGTACCTCGAACAGTACGTACCTGCAGCTCGTGCTACTGTACTCTACATATTTATGTCT
>MEHQ01000622.1:1733-12781 GCA_008828725.1 Saccharina japonica
TTGGTGTCTCACCTCGAGGCGAGCTTTATCCCGGCTCGCGATGGCCGCGTTGTAGGCCCCCTCCGCCTGCTCGACGGCGGCGTCGAGCGCGGCCACCTCCCCTTCCCAGGCCGAGCGTGCGGCAGCGGTGGTCTCGTACTCCTTGAACACGAAGGGGGTGTCGCAGTTCCCGCAGGTGACTCGCCCGGCGTTACGGGGCACCGCTTGCCTGTGGTGCCATGTAGCATGGTAGCATATAGCATGGTAGCATGTATCATGTATCATGTATCATGTATCATGTATCATGTGTGTGTCATTGGGACGGAGGGTTTCGAAAAGAAAGTCTAAGGACGGCCGGGCGAACTGTTTTTTGTTTTGTTTTTTTTGTTTTTGGGTGTTGTTTCTGTTAAAATTCGCAAGAAAAAGGGAAAACAAAACAAAAAACGAGGCCGGACAGGGCCGGATCGTTTTTTTTCCCCGAAAGCGAGCGAGCGTTGTGTTTTTTTTTTTTTTTAAACAAAATGCGAAAGTTGAGTGCGTTCGAAGGATAATGATGATAGCGGAAAAAAAATGCAAAAAAGAGGTGGAGATGATGCCATGGGCATCCCCGGTGTCATGGGTATCCCTGACTGAGCCTCATAACAATCAGCCGAAGAGTTGCATTGAAACAAAATAAAATGTTTGTTTGACGACGATGATGGTGATGATGATGATGATGATGATGATGGTGATGTTGGGCACACGTTCTGCAAGGGCTTCACAACATACGAAAGTATTCCTTTTCCCACGACGCAAGACTGAAAGGCTGAAGGCTCGAGTTTGCCCCGCTTTGGAAACCCCTGGTTTCCATCTAATACACGCCTTCCAAGTATATACTACCGATACGGCCCCAATACCTGTTACCAGGTATTTACCGGCATTTCCACATCATCCCAGCTCCCAGCAATACCATAACAATCGACCGCATAGACGCGATCATGGTGAAACAAAATACACCACACGCACACGCCAGTCCAACCACACACTGCACGCTAGTTTTTGCGAGTTTTCTCTCCTCGTCGTGTGGTGGCACTGTGAAAGAAGCAAGCACTTTTGACACACTGGTGACACGATAAGAAACCCTCTCGCGAAAAAACAAATAAATCTACGTACAAGGGCTCCGCATGGGTGCCGGCAACGATCAGTTTTTTTTTAAGTTGGAGGGCTGCCCCCGGGAGGAGTAATGGACAACGACGTCCCGAACGAAAGAGTTGGACTGCTTACTAGCAAAACGCCTCGAAAGGTGTGGGATGTTATATAAGTGTACACACCGAATCCTACACTATAAAAAATCTTGCAAAACATTGAACGAATGTTGAATCAACCGGCCACGACCAAAAAAAGGTTGGACGTGCTTTTGTTGGCTTAGTTACTTAGTGCGTCCGTGCGTTACCTCTGCATCTATAGTGTTCTCCCCCTAAATATATACGACCGGGGATGTTCTCCCCCTTTCTTATATATATATATATCAGGTATATATGTGATATATTTACAATATTTTCGAACAACAGCTGTGATATCGAGGATTTCGTCGAAACTCATATTTGCTACGGTAACTGAGTGTGATATCTACGTCGATCGTGCGTACTAACGGGGTTCGGGGTACGTAAGAGAGACAGAAAAAAAAAAAAGAGCGTCGCCCTATCGCAACGAACAATGTAAAAAACAAGACTCGAAATTTAAGGACCGTTTGATAATCCTGTTGGTGCCACAACGGTCCTTACATTTCCGCCCAGAGTGGTACAAAATGAAGACCATATGAATACGTACCTAAGTATGAACGTAAAGAGTGCATATTGGGAAGAAGGAGGGGGCAAGGACAACAAATGGAGTATTGTGGATAAATCTTGGCCGGGAAGAAGACACAGAAGGATGTTAGACTTTGCGCATAGGTTTCCTTGGTTTCCGTGGTTTTCTGCTCACGGGGAATGTTATGAGTGGTTAACGCTGAAGCTCATGCTGCACATTGTCGGATGGCAAAGATAATAATAGGTATTTAAAAGGGGTGAAGAAGTTGGTAATCATTTCATAGCTACACTACGTAGTTGCTTTGTTTTTGAGAAGATGATTTCGTCGTGAAATCAAGCACTACTACAGTACCCTTGTTTTTTTTCCGTTCCTCCCATCTGTGGCTATACCGTACTACGGGGGACTTATGAGTAAATAGAACCAAAGGATGCTGTTAATAGGAGAAATGGGTAAATACATAGAGTTTGGCGAGTACCCTAGGTCCCATTTACTATGCTCCCCCTAAATAATACTACGAAACGAATTAAAAGAGGGGCACAAAACATACATAACATGGGCTTGCAACATTTTGATCGCAGTNATCGCTTACTCACATCGCTTGCATCTTGCTTGCATCGCTCGCATCTCCCTTGCATCGCTCGTATCGCTTGCATCGCTTGTATCGCGGGTGCAGTTTCTCCTGGCCAAGGAAGAGTCGCCGCGAGTGCTGTTTCAGTCGCACTCCATGGTGGTAACGCCTCCCCCGGTGGGAGCAAAACCGGGGACCCTTTCATTGAACGTGGAAGGAACCGCATGGCCTCCTCACCGGTGCGTTTTGTTTTTTTCCATAAAGCATTATGACCAGTAATTTTAGATTTAAAAAACAGGGGACAAATGAAGTGGGTCCCCGGGTGTGGATAAAGGCCTCATTGATCCCAAACTATATACGGATTAAATGCGACGACGGAATGTTACCGGAGTAAATAAGGACCCCTCTCCCTCAAACCGCCGCGCAGGCCTTCCGCCCACTTTTTAAGGCACCGCATCTTAAGGGACCTGTCTGAGGCCTTCTCGAAAACAAAATCTACCAAGCACCTGTGATAATATAATGCTATCACTGTCGTATGATACAAAGTATATGGAAGATGATTGCATCTATTTAGGTTTGGAGTGGCTGGAATGTTATCTTGTGTGTTGCTCTATACCTGGTATGACCTACTCGTATGGAGGTCTATTTGGCGGATGTTCCGCGGGCCCACATTCCCATATCATTGTGGTATAATACGTGCCAATGCCATGGATGTGAGTCATCTTGTTGTGTGGTATATGCGTATAACAGTGGGATACCGTTTCCCATCGGTCTCGGTAGGCAGTGGATGTTTTCATACGTACGTATAGGAAGAGTAATTCGTGGCACCACAAGGTAGGGCCAGTATTTATGGCATAGCCGCGTGAGTGTCTTTTGTGGTACGATATGGAAGTGAGACTCGGGCAGGATTGCCTACCTGGGCACTTCTATTTGACTTATCTTTCCCCCCTCCTCCTCCTCCCGTCATCCTCTTCGGAGGTGGCAATAATAATATACATCTTCCTTCTCTCTTTTCCAATTGCCTCATGGCACCTCGACTGTCAACCCATCGCTCTGCGTGAGCAAGGCTCTGCGCCGAGCAGACTCGCACCTGGTAGTCCCAAACAGGCAACAACAGCCACTCTGTCGTAAATAAAATGTAAAGAACCCCTCGGTTGGGGTGTTACATAATACCCGGTTACAGTAAAGCAATACGCAAAATGCCCTAATACGGTCCCTTCGTTCAATATTGGGATATTAGACGCACATTTGTTGTATTTTCTAATGTGTGTGTGTGGTCTGTGGTTGTTGCTTTGACATAATTGTACGTGTATGTATGTATGTATGTATGTATGTATGTATGTATGTATGTATGTATGTATGTATGTATGTAAAAAAACAGCGCGTAGTATGTTGTTCTCAGCGAAATCAAAAGTGTCATGGAGTGAGGGCATTCACAGCCACTACTGCAGTAGCACATTTTTCGGCCCCCTCTATCTATGTTCCCAGCCACGCCTCGTGCGCCTACCCCTCTAGGTACATACATACCTACCTGAAAAATGTTCTGCTAATAATTATTATATCAGCTTGTTGTGATTCGTGTTAACCCCCTCCCCCTGGGCAACAATTGTTTTTTTTTCTCTCGCATTTTTTCAAGAGTATACGAATTCACTCACCCCACGCACCCCTCCCTTCCCCTCCCTTCCCCCCCTGCCCCCCCTGCTGGGTCTATGGTCATACGACTACGGCCATGCATGAAAATGAAGTACACCCCCGCCGCTGCTGGTTCATCTTGCCACAAAAATAGCCGTGTGGCTTATTTTTGAGCTTACGGCTTCGTACGTACTACGCCTACAGTAGATGACTCTTCTCGTAGACCAAAAGGTCGAGGCTCACAACCGAGATCCTGGCCAAAACGTGAACACCGCTTTTTTCGGTGCTCGCTGAATCATCCCAAAAATATATCTCACCACGTTTCGATTGCTTGCGTGACTGAACTGGATCGGTTGCTATTAATAGCGGGTGTTTGTGGTATGCGGTACGAGCTTGATACAGGTTTGCGGGTAGTATGCGGGTATTTTGGGAGTTTCGCATAATGTGGGGTTTTGTATTATGTATCGAGGCATTATTTAGTATGCCTCGTAGCTGAAAGTGTGGAGCTGCCTCCCCGAGAGGCCGTCAGTCGATGATGATAATGATAGATACGACCCGGAATTTTGATGATAAGATAGATACTGGCTAACACGGGTACGCGCGTGAAACCCATGCGCAGGTATCAGTGGTACCACAACGATCAGCTGCTGGAGGGCGAGACGCTGCCAAAGTTGGAGATCCGTCTCCACACGTCCCCCTCGCAGGAATGCCGTCCGTTCCGTTGCATCCACTGCAAACACGCCGCGTGAGTCCTCTCTCTCTCTCTCTTTTCGGAGGTGAAAAATAATTAATGTCTTGGATTACGTATTAATAGTATGAATTAATTAAAAAATGGCGTTGTATGATGTCGTAGGCTTTCTTTGGTGAATGTACCAAACCGGGGGTCTTTTATGTGTATATATCGTCCGCTGATTTAATTCGTTGTACGAGTACGAAGTATTTTTTTGTTTTTAAGGTGCCCTTTGGTTTTTCTTCTCTTCTTTTTATTTTTTTTGGGGGGGGGACGTAATGTTTCACGAGAGTGTTTCTTCTCTTCTTTGTTTGTTTTTTTTTTGGGGGGGGGGGGACGTAATGTTTCACGAGAGCGGGTATTTTGGGAGTTTCGCATAATGTGGGGTTTTGTATTATGTATCGAGGCATTATTTAGTATGCCTCGTAGCTGAAAGTGTGGAGCTGCCTCCCCGAGAGGCCGTCAGTCGATGATGATAATGATAGATACGACCCGGAATTTTGATGATAAGATAGATACTGGCTAACACGGGTACGCGCGTGAAACCCATGCGCAGGTATCAGTGGTACCACAACGATCAGCTGCTGGAGGGCGAGACGCTGCCAAAGTTGGAGATCCGTCTCCACACGTCCCCCTCGCAGGAATGCCGTCCGTTCCGTTGCATCCACTGCAAACACGCCGCGTGAGTCCTCTCTCTCTCTCTCTTTTCGGAGGTGAAAAATAATTAATGTCTTGGATTACGTATTAATAGTATGAATTAATTAAAAAATGGCGTTGTATGATGTCGTAGGCTTTCTTTGGTGAATGTACCAAACCGGGGGTCTTTTATGTGTATATATCGTCCGCTGATTTAATTCGTTGTACGAGTACGAAGTATTTTTTTGTTTTTAAGGTGCCCTTTGGTTTTTCTTCTCTTCTTTTTATTTTTTTTGGGGGGGGGACGTAATGTTTCACGAGAGTGTTTCTTCTCTTCTTTGTTTGTTTTTTTTTTGGGGGGGGGGGGACGTAATGTTTCACGAGAGCGGGTATTTTGGGAGTTTCGCATAATGTGGGGTTTTGTATTATGTATCGAGGCATTATTTAGTATGCCTCGTAGCTGAAAGTGTGGAGCTGCCTCCCCGAGAGGCCGTCAGTCGATGATGATAATGATAGATACGACCCGGAATTTTGATGATAAGATAGATACTGGCTAACACGGGTACGCGCGTGAAACCCATGCGCAGGTATCAGTGGTACCACAACGATCAGCTGCTGGAGGGCGAGACGCTGCCAAAGTTGGAGATCCGTCTCCACACGTCCCCCTCGCAGGAATGCCGTCCGTTCCGTTGCATCCACTGCAAACACGCCGCGTGAGTCCTCTCTCTCTCTCTCTTTTCGGAGGTGAAAAATAATTAATGTCTTGGATTACGTATTAATAGTATGAATTAATTAAAAAATGGCGTTGTATGATGTCGTAGGCTTTCTTTGGTGAATGTACCAAACCGGGGGTCTTTTATGTGTATATATCGTCCGCTGATTTAATTCGTTGTACGAGTACGAAGTATTTTTTTGTTTTTAAGGTGCCCTTTGGTTTTTCTTCTCTTCTTTTTATTTTTTTTGGGGGGGGGACGTAATGTTTCACGAGAGTGTTTCTTCTCTTCTTTGTTTGTTTTTTTTTTGGGGGGGGGGGGACGTAATGTTTCACGAGATACATACATACATACATACATACATACATACATACATACATACATACATAAATACATACATACATACATACATACATACATACATACACGTACAATTATGTCAAAGCACAACCACAGACCACACACACACATAAAAAAACAACAAATTGTCGTCAATATCCAATATTGAACGAAGGACCGTGTAGGGCATTTTAGTATTGCTTTACTGTACCGGGTATATGTAACACCCCAACCGAGGGGTTCTTTACATTCACGGACAGAGGTGCTCTTGGGACTACCAGGTGCGAGTCTGCTCGGCGCAGAGCCTTGCTCACGCAGAGCGATGGGTTGACAGTCGAGGTGCCATGAGGCAATTGGAAAAGAGAGAAGGAAAATGTATACTTCATTATTGCCACCTCCGAAGAGGATGACGGGAGGAGGAGGAGGGGGGAAAGATAAGTCAAATAGAAGTGCCCAGGTAGGCAATCCTGCCCGAGTCTCACTTCCATATCGTACCACAAAAGACACTCACGCGGCTATGCCATAAATACTGGCCCTACCTTGTGGTGCCACGAATTACTCTTCCTATACGTACGTATGAAAACATCCACTGCCTACCGAGACCGATGGGAAACGGTATCCCACTGTTATACGCATATACCACACAACAAGATGACTCACATCCATGGCATTGGCACGTATTATACCACAATGATATGGGAATGTGGGCCCGCGGAACATCCGCCAAATAGACCTCCGTACGAGCAGATCATACCAGGTATAGAGCAACACACAAGAGAACATTCCAGCCACTCCAAACCTAAATAGATGCAATCATCTTCCATATACTTTGTATCATACGACAGTGATAGCATTATATTATCACAGGTGCTTGGTAGATTTTGTTTTCGAGAAGGCCTCAGACAGGTCCCTTAAGATGCGGTGCCTTAAAAAGTGGGCGGAAGGCCTGCGCGGCGGTTTGAGGGAGAGGGGTCCTTATTTACTCCGGTAACATTCCGTCGTCGCATTTAATCCGTATATAGTTTGGGATCAATGAGGCCTTTATCCACACCCGGGGACCCACTTCATTTGTCCCCTGTTTTTTAAATCTAAAATTACTGGTCATAATGCTTTATGGAAAAAAACAAAACGCACCGGTGAGGAGGCCATGCGGTTCCTTCCACGTTCAATGAAAGGGTCCCCGGTTTTGCTCCCACCGGGGGAGGCGTTACCACCATGGAGTGCGACTGAAACAGCACTCGCGGCGACTCTTCCTTGGCCAGGAGAAACTGCACCCGCGATACAAGCGATGCAAGCGATACGAGCGATGCAAGGGAGATGCAAGCGATGCAAGCAAGATGCAAGCGATGTGAGTAAGCGATTGCAAGCGATGCAAGCGAGATGCGAGCGATGCAAGTGACGCGAGCGATGCAAGCGATGTTAGCGAGATGCAAGCGATGTAAGCGGCGATGCAAGCGAGATGCAAGCGATGCAAGCGATGCAAGCGATGCAAGAGGCAGCGCGAGGGAAAGTATCATAGCTCAAGTTTGTTCTTGAGATGAAACATTTTTTATTTACTGTAGAGACTTTTCAAAAGCGAGCAAAAAACGAAAAACATTTTTGACGGGTGCTTGGAAAAGGGACTCGGGGGGCTCTGAGGCAAATAAAAAGAGCCTCCTTTTTTTGTCAGGTCACAGAAGCGAGTTGTTTTGACGGGGGGCCGGCCCCTTGATGGAAAGCATCTGAGCTCAGCTGTTTTTGAGATAATACAAGAGGCTCGAGCGAATCCCCCCAAAAAAACGCAAGTTTGTTTTACGGGATCTTGAAGCTTCGTAAAACAACGGGAATGATATAATACGTATATACCGAAGATGTGGTGCAACGCGAAGAGGCGGGGTTCATAATGTTACGGCTGCTACTGATATGGCGAGACGTTAACGGCTACTCGTAGCAAAGGCACACGGTACTTGCGCACTTTTGGTTGCCGGTTAGCACCTGATCCAATATATATATACGAAGTATATATGCACCGACCAGTCTCTGTATTAACACGCTTAGTGGTAATGAAAAAAAAACACACACACACTTTTTCGTGTTATCGTACATACTTTCTGCGCAAGTTGGGCCTAATATTTGGCAAAAGTACATAACACGACCACTCTGAAACCCACACAGCCCGTATAGCGTGCGCCATTGAAGTTATCGCACCAAGATGACAATTGTGATTTTTGAGAGCGGAAAAAAAAACGAATCTTACTTACAGCTGAGGTGTGTTAAATACAATGATATATGTATGTATATATGTATTACCTGGATTCCGTTGACGGCGACGGCGGTAGTGTTTCCGTGATTTGACACGATGGTCACCTTCCACCAGCGAGCGAAACCCGTGCTGTCCATCCGCCTGGCGATTTCGAACCGTTGCCAAGCTGCAAAACGAGGAGTCGGTGACGGAGATGAACGTTTTTTTTTAATTTTCTAATTTTGTGTGTTTTGTTTTTTGGCATATCTTTCATTATCTTCGACTTTCTTACTGCTTCCCCCCCCCTCAAGCAATATAACCCAGACCCGGGGTCACACAGTAGTAGGCTCTCCCACCCCTCCCCTATAAATATATGATATATTTATGGGTTGGGTTGGCGTCGGTTGGCGACGGCGTTGTAAAACACGCCTCTCACTGCGTGAGCTAGACAACCAGGGCACCGTTTTATTTGTTTTGTTTGGCGGTCACCAAGGCTGGCGGTCGAGTTAGATCGTTTGTGCGGGGTGGAGAAGCTTTGCTGCGCACAAGGAGAATTATCGTATCACGTAGTGTGCATATGGTAAGGCATCCACGAGGCAGTTACATAGTGCTCCCATTGTTGTCTCAGGAAGTGGCCACACCAGAAATTGAATCAACTCATTGAAGCTGTCATCCTTATGCAAGTCCGCCTCACAAGCGTCTCTTAGCAGGATGCAGCTCACCCTCCATGCGACTCGCCCAATACCTCACGGCGCTTCGCCCAAGTGTGTGAGGAGATAAGAGACAAAAAGCAAGGTATTAAGGCTGCCTTCATCTTTGCCTCGACTGATGACACCAAACTACTACTAATACTATTAATACTAGTAGGTTTTAGTGCGGAACTCTTGGCCCCCTATACAAGTACTTCGAAGTATATCCTTAAGAGCGCAACATTTTTTTAGCCCTTGCACGGCATTTATGTATTCACATGTCTCCCGGCAATGTTTGCCCTGGACGGTGCTGGCTCTCGACATGATGACCTGCAGTAAAGGTACATATTTTCCCACACTGGGGGGCACGTGTTTTTTGTTGTTTTGTGTTGTGTGGCACTTTCAAGTCTTCTCCCGACCCCGACCCCGACCCCGACCCCGACCCTGCCCTGCCTTTTTTGCGTAAGAAACGGCCTCCGAAAAGCACGTGCTGCTGCTGCTGCTGCTCCATTAATCGTTTCTGCGGCACACGCACAAGCAGTCACGTTATGTCATGTTGTAATACACCGGCGGAGGAGGCAGCAAAAACAAAAAAATTATTGGGAGAGGGGGGGGAAAAAGTGGGAGACTGCACATAATTTGGGCGACGCGTGAACCACTACAGCAAGGGAGGGACGTTCTCCTTGCGCTCATCTATCTACGATCATCACCATCATCCCTTTGACACACCACCTCTATACTTCGAGAGCGAGCGCATGTTATAGCGTGTGTAAGCACACAATTTTAGACGCGAGTCGATGAGGGGAGAAAAAAAGTGCTGAACCTTTCTCGACACAAGAAATACAATGCACGTACGTACCGTAAAAGGGAGAAGAGGGGGGGGGGTGTACTCATGTCGTGCACGGCCGTAGTCGTATGACCATAGACCCTCGCATCCCTACAATGCCGGGACGGAGCACGTTGGGTTTTCACCGACCAGGCAGACATTGCTTGCACCAAGCTTTGCGAAGCGCCGTGAGGTATTGGGCGAGTCGCATGGAGGGTGAGCTGCATCCTGCTAAGAACCGCCTGTGAGGCGGACTTGCATAAGGATGACAGCTTCAATGAGTTGATTCAATTTCTGGTGTGGCCACTTCCTGAGAAACCAATGGGAGCACTATGTAACTGCCTCGTGGATGCCTTACCATATTAACACTACGTGATACGATAATTCTCCTTGTGCGGAGCAAAGCTTCTCCACCCCGCACAAACGATCTGACTCGACCGCCAGCCTTGGTGACCGCCAAACAAAACAAATAAAACGGCACCCTGGTTGTCTAGCTCACGCAGTGAGAGGCGTGTTTTACAGCGTCGTCGCGAACCGACGCCAACCCAACCTATGCAAATATTATATATTTATAGGGGGGGGTGGGAGAGCCTACTACTGTGTGACCTCGGGTCTGGGTTATATTGCTTGAGGGGGGGGGAAGCAGTAAGAAAGTCGAAGATAATGAAAGATATGCCAAAAAACAAAACACACAAAATTAGAAAATTAAAAAAAAACGTTCATCTCCGTCACCGACTCCTCGTTTTGCAGCTTGGCAACGGTTCGAAATCGCCAGGCGGATGGACAGCACGGGTTTCGCTCGCTGGTGGAAGGTGACCATCGTGTCAAATCACGGAAACACTACCGCCGTCGCCGTCAACGGAATCCAGGTAATACATATATACATACATATATCATTGTATTTAACACACCTCAGCTGTAAGTAAG
>MEHQ01002455.1:2265-34965 GCA_008828725.1 Saccharina japonica
CCCCGCCCCCTCTCCTCCCCTCCCCTCCCGTGCGGACCGACAACTGACCTCAGAATCCTGTCGGCCAGCAGAAAATTCCTGAAGAGACTTGCCACCAAAAGGTCCTGCCGGAATAGCTTTCTGAACAGCTGCGGCGGTAAGGTGTTCCACGCGATGGCGTCCATGATGGCCGTGAAAATCCAGTGCAGTTCCCCCAGGGGGCTTCGTCGCTCCGTCAGCCGGCCCGGTATCTCGTCCACCCACTCGGGGTCGACCCCTTCCATCGATTCCTGCGATACGACGTGGGGGCAAAACACAACACAGCACAGCACAGCACAGGTTACACAACACTGAATACAATTTTGGTGCGGGCGGTTCGGGGACAAACCCTCAGCTTTGTTAGCTTAACGTCGACGGCTGTCTGTTGTTTGCGCTTCTTTTCATCAAACACATGACACATGCACTACGTACAAACGCCAACAACAAGAAAAAAAAACAACTATACGTATATGATATGTGTATCGTTCAAAAAAACAAACAGCACACGAAAAAAAAAACGTAATCCCGAAAATTAAAAAGCCAAAAAGATCAAGGCCTCCCCATCCTCTGCGCAACAAACCTAACTAAAAACTCTCCACCAACTACCTCTCCTCCTTCTTTCCCCCCCCTCCCGCCTCTCCAACACTGCCTCTGCACCAAAACCACACAAAAACAAACCAAACCAAACCAAACCGCACAATAGCAACAACAACCACAAACAACAAACCCTCGCTAACTCCCCCGTTCCTTCCCTCCCCCTTCAACCCAGCCCCCCCCCCTGCCCCCCAACCCTCCGTCCCACCCTCCGTCCCGGCATTGAAGGGATGCGAGGGTCTACACTCATAACGACTACGCCCATGCATGACATGAGTACACCTCCCCCCCCTTATAACTATATGACATATTTCTAGGTTGGGTTGGCGTCGGTTGGCAACGACGCTGTAAAACACGCCTCTCACAACCAGGGTACCGTCTTTTCGTTTTTATTTTGGCGGTCACCAAAGCTGGCGTCGAGTTAGATCATCTGTGCGGGGTGGAGAACCTTTGCTCCGCACAAGGGGAATGATCGTATCACGTAGTGTGTATATGGTAAGGCACCTAGAGGCAGATACATAGTGCTCCCATTGCTGTCTCCGGAAGTGGCCACACCAGAAATTAAATTAACTCATTGGAGGCTGTCGTCCATATGCAAGTCCGCCTCAGAGGCGGTTCTTAGCAGGATGCAGCTCACCCTCCATGCGACTCGCCCAGTACATCACGGCGCTTCGCGCTTGGTGCAAGCAATGTCTGCCTGGTTGGTGAAAACCCAACGTGCTCCGTCCCGGCATTGTAGGGATGCGAGGGTCTATGGTCATACGACTACGGCCGTGCACGACATGAGGAACCCCCCCCCCCCCCCCCCCTCCCATTCACTCACCCTATTTTGCAGAACGAACCAGCGAAGCGCGATGGGCATGGGCGTCGTCAAGCACGACGAGAACAGGTCCGCGGGCAAGTCCGCGTTCGTGGGCAGCACCTCCTCCGCCCCGCACGGCGCCAGCACTATCAGGTCGCTGTGCGGATGCCCCTGCCCCCCGGGGGCACCACCGCCGCCTCCACTTCCCACCGGGGAAGACGCCACCGAAGGCGGCCGGCCGGCGCTGCTGGCGGGAGACGGAGCCGCGCTGCTCCCGAAGAGGGAGGGCTGGGGGAAGCCGCCGCCGCCGCCGCCTCCCCCGCCCCCCACCCCCACGCCTTCAGCGGTTGAGGAGTGAGGGCGGGGTCCCGAGCCCGCTGATGGCTGGCAGCTAGAACGATGCGTCGCTTGATATCGGTGTGGTATGAAGGGGGGGGCTGAGGGGATGACAGGGTAGTGGGGGGGGGGGTAGGCTATTCATTTGTTGCTTGCCTTTAGTCATTTGACCGTTACCACGCATCCCTTTCGAGACGAGCAGGGGGGGGGGGGTAGCTTCGTGATGGAAACGTTGCAGATCGGTCATGTGTATGCATGCGGACAGGGGGGGTGGGGGTGTACTCGCTATTCATGCATGACCGTACGAGTAGTCGTATGACTATAGACCCTCGCACCCATACAATGCCGGGACGGAGCAGTCGGGTTTTCACGGACCAGGCAGACATTGCTACGAAGCACCAAAGGTGCAAAGCGAAACGTGAGGTGTTCGGCGAGTCGCATGAAGGGTGAGCTGCACCCTACTAGTTAAGGACCGCTTGTGAGTAGAGGTGGGCACCGGGAGGCGAAAAAAAAAAACCGAAAACCGGATAACGAGGCGTTATTATCCAAACAAAAAACCGGATAGTTTTCCGAAAACCGGTTAAAACCGGATGGTAACGTGAAACGCCTCCAAATCATTGAAAACGACGGCATGTTTGGGTGAAAAAGGTGCTGTTTACATGTGGATTCCGAGCCACAACCACAGCGCACGGGGTAGCGTGATTTCAAGGTATAAAACGTTGTTGTGAAGAAGGCATTGCCGGTGCACAGGTACTATACGTATACCTTACTATTAATAGGGCGTTCTTCGCGATAACTTGCTTCCTGTCTTTTTTTCCCATGCCTTGCAGATCAGCGTATTCGGAGGGCTTTCCTGCGCGCGCTCTAACTACACTAAAACCAAGTCAAAATATCCACACTAATTTCAAGATAAAAATCCCCACTAATTTTTAATATATTTTGTTTTCAGACTAATAAAATCAACTTTTTTTTTAAAGAGTCCAAAACAAGTGAAAGTATATTATACAGTTGTCGTACGTGCAAGTTTTGTATACCTTGGTATGGTATATGTTTTGATATATGACAACTATAACACGTCAGCAGAGCATCTGCTGTTTAGAGCATGGTTGATGCACACACTTACACATATGTATGCATGATACCATATACCAGGTATAACACTACTACTGCTGTGTGTATCCTATTATTATTATTAATAGTGCTGGTGATGGTTTCATTCGGTAGAGAAACAGTGAAAAAATTGTCCGCTCTATTCCGGTTTTTATCCGGTTTTATCCGGTTTTTATCCGGTTTAAAACCGGTTTTTATACGGATAAAAACCGGTTTTATCCGGTTTTCCGGTTTTATCCGGTTTCCGGTTAACCGGTTTAAACCGGCAAAAAAAACGCGTTTTTTTTTTTCAAAACCGGCTACTCGTACACGCCTGCTGGGTTTCCAAAAACCGGTTTAAACCGGTTTTTTTCTACCGGTGCCCACCTCTACTTGTGAGGCGGACTTGCATATGGATGACAGCTTCAATGAGTTAATTTATTTTCCGGTGGGGGGCGATAGATAGATAGCCCGAAGGATACTGTAGATAGATAGACCAACAGATAATACAGAGATCGACCGACACGCGTCATAGACCAACATATACACAGAGCGACAGACGGACATGTATACTTACACCGACATGCAGATAAGGCCATCAGATATATGAGAGATCAACATATAGATCGTATCATAGATCAACAGTTAGGCAGACAGATAGATCAATCGACACAAGAGACAAGAGCTATTAACAGGCAGACGACAGTGGGCGGGGGGACAACAACAGCAACAACTACAACAACAGCACCAACACCAATCCCAACGCCAACAGCAACAGCAACAACAACAACACCAAAACCACCAACAACAACAACAACAACACCACCACCAAAACCAACAACAACAACAACACCAAAACCAACAACAACAACAACAACACCAATAACAACAACAACAACAACAACAACAACAGCAGCACCAACACCAATCCCAATCCCAACGCCAACAGCAACAACAACAACAGCAACACCACCACCACCACCACTGTCACCACCACCACCACCACCACCAACAACAACACCACCACCACCACCACCACCNACTATATTATGGATAGCTCTCCATGTTTTCTTTTGACTGCGGTTACTAACTCGCTGGGCATCCGACTATAGCGCTCGTGGTGGCGGCGTTGCTGAGGGCACCTCAAGGGGGAAAAAACGCGAAAATCTTTAAAGCTACAGCCACCCGCGTCAAAAACGCCGGGAAAATGAATCGAGTTTTTTTCCTTTTTTTAATTATTTTTACGAAAGGCGCCGCTATTAAAAAATTGCCCGGGTGCCGCTCGTGTCGGTCGGTCGGTAGATATTGGTGTTGTTGGTTGGATTTAGTACACCCCGCCCCCCCCCTCTCTCTCATTCTCTCTCTCTCTCTCTATACACACCACTCGGACCAATTCGATGAAATCTTGACATAGAAACGGTTCTTTATACGATTCCGGATCAAGAGTGGCAGCAATTTGTTTTGGGGACAAAGTGGTTGGAAGTTGCAGAGGCGTCGTTTTGTGCTTGCAGTACTTACGCACCTCGCACAATTCATCGCCTTTTCGCGTCTTGATATTTTACGGACAGATAGGTAGGTCCCCTCGATCTGTAGGAGGATCTAGAGCTTCATGTTGCGCTGTGGAAGCCGTATACTATATATGCTTGATGATAGGGCATGTTTCCTGGGTTGGATCTGTGATTGTACAGATCCTGCATGGACCTCTCATAGCAACCGGTTAGGATGTGTTTAGATGATGACTTGATGTAGGGCATGTTTCTGGGGTTGGATCTGTGATTGGTACAGATCCCTGCATGGCATCTCATAGCAACCGGTTAGGATGTGTAGATGAGCATGAGGGATTCTGGTTGATCTGTCAGATCGCATCATTCATAGCACCGGTTGGATTAGATTGATGAGGGCTGTTCTGTTGGACGGTGAAGACCTCACATTCAGCAACCGGTTAGATGTGTAGAGCTAGTAGGCATTTYTGGGTGATCTGATTGAACCTGCATGGATCCATAGATTTGGAGATTGCTTTGGCATTTGGATTTGATTACAACCGAGCACCAAGCCGTTAGGTGTTAGATAGCTATTAGCATGGTGATCTGTGGACGTCCTGCATGGTCCGCACCGGTAGATAGAGATTATAGAGTTTATAGCTACTAGGTATACAAACATAGTACTTTCACCCATAGTTAGCATTGCTATTCGCCGTAAAGTCTAGTGATCGGATATTAGTATAATCTGTAGATTATCTACTGTATCTGTAAATGATCTATCAGTAAATGATCTATCTGTTCAACGTGTGTGGGTAATAGTAAAAATGGGGGGGGGAACACGCCTCGATCCTTCCTCGTTTTCGTTGTACAACCAACCGGTGACCTTTGACCCCACCCCCCCCCCCGCACTTGGTGTCTGAAATGCCTGCCTGGTCGGTTAAAACCCGAGGGACTCCTCCACCCCGACATTGTAGGGATGCTAGGGTCTATGGTCATATACCACTACGGCCATGCATGATAATGACTACCCCACGTTCCGTGCACGACATAAGTACACCCCCCCCCCACCTCCCCCCCCCGCTCGCGCGCGCATTGCGGTGTCCGTCAGACGTACACCCAGTACATCCCTCTCTCCGTGTACGAGCTCAAGCTCTGGGTGGGCACCCCCACGATCTTCGTCCTTGACTGCAGCGCGGCGGGCATCCTGATGAACCACTTCGTGCAGCCGCCGGTGCCGCCGCCCGAGGATCTGGACCATCGCGTTGACTTGGAAACGCCCCCACCAGATGGAGGCGGCGACGGGCCTGGTGGTGGAGGGGGCGGGGGCCGGGCGGCTACCTCCTCTGCTCACGGTGAGTTGGTTTCAGGGGGTTGTTTGTTTTGTGGTTTTTGTTTTGTGTAGTTGGTGTTAGTGGTGGCGGTGGTGGTCCCCCTAACCTACGGGCGGGTGGGTGGGTGGGTGGCCCCCCAAACCCGCCCAAACGCGACACCCTCGTATTGAATATTATAGCTACCGCCTGACTCACCTTGTTGAAAACCCAAACCTCGCCGTTGACCGTTGGTCGCGGTACTCCGTGGCCGTTGTAGTGTATCAAGGCGCGGTGGCTCCTTGCTGCTCTGCGGGTGCTGGTGCACATGTTTTGCACCTCATCCACTGTGGGGTCTTGACTCCGGAGGAAGCGTGCCCTGGGGGGGGGGAGGGGGGGTAAATAGATGAGAAGAGAGGGCAGGGGCAAACGAAATAAATAAAAAAACAGAGAGAAAACAGAGCCACGCTCGCCACCATGTCGGAATTGAACACAAACTATGCATATGAATAGCGTGTTGGGATGTTTATCAGAGAACTTACAAAAAAAGAAAAACAGTTTGTTTTCCAGATTTTGTTTTTACTTGAGTTTAATACGCGTATCTATACCCCCCCCAGGAAGGGGATAGGATTAGCAAAAACAATATTTGTAATATATGGAAACAACACAATGAGCGCCCAAATGTTGGAGGTGTCTCTATTAGGAGTAGGAACGGTGCTCCGTCTCGAAAGGGATGCGTGGTCAATGGTCAAATGACTGAGGCAAGCAACAAATGAGTACCCCCCCCCCTGTCTGCGGCTCAAGAAAAAAAGTCGGCTGTCGACTTATTTGTTCGGGCTCCCTTGGAGAAGAAGGGATGTTTACGTTGACGACTTGGCCCGGTTTCCGCAAAGTGGTTAGAAATACACCACTATGTCCCGAAACACAAGGACCGCTTGTATATCAATATTAAATACAAACGGTCCTTATATTTCGGGACAGCGTTGTACTTAGCAACCGGGACATAATTGTACTTAGGAAAGGTTGACTTAGGAAAGGTTGATAAGTACAACTATGTCCCGAAATATAAGGACCGTTGGTACATTCATATTTAATCCAAATCCTCATATTTCGGGACATAATTGTACTTGATCTAGTAAGGGCTGCTGAGTATAACTCTGTCCCGAAATGTAAGCATCGCTTGTAAATCAATACTTAATCCAGGCGTTCCTTATATTTCGGGACAAAGTGGTGGTGTAAGTACAACCCTGTCCCGAAATGTAAGGAACGTTTGGATTAAGTGTTAATGTACAAAACGGTCCTTATATTTCGGGACAGAGTTGTACTCGGTAACCCTAACCTCGACCACCTGGGAATTTTCTCGGAAATAAGATGTAATGATGGCCTGCTAATAGTAATAGTGCAGACTGTCACCCACACGTCGGGCAGATCACGACCTGCTGTAGATCGTCTATTACAGGGTGGGCTAATGTAGTAAATAGGACCTAGGGTATACACAAAAACCTATATATGTTCCTGTTTTTACGAACACCATTTGATCCTATTTACTATGTATTTACTATGGTCCCCCGTGATAGACCGTACCAGGTACTACAAACAGTAGTATATACGTAACCTGCCGCTATGATAAAACGTTGTACAGGATCTGTACTCAAGTACAGATCCGAACCAAGAAACATTGCCCTATGTACGTACATATAATACGTAGACTACGGTATACGGCTCCCACCCGGCAACATGCGCTAGGATCATACAGATCATACAGATCATGATATACCTGCCCCTGAAAGAGCTAGGTCGTCCGGTGGAATGATCTGTATCATCTGTATCATCTATATGATATATATCATCTGTATGATCAATATCATCTGTATGATATTTATGATATGTATGATCTATATCATCTGTATGGTTTATATAATATGTATGATCTATATCATCTGTATGATCTATATCATCTGTATGATCTGTTCGGTGTGCATTCTGAACGGAAAATTAAGGACCGTTTGGTCTTCCTGTTCGTGTTTAAAACGTTCCTCCTACTTCCGCCCACAAACAGCAGTGGTGGTGGTGGTGGTGGTGGTGGTGGTAGTGGCATTTTGGTTTCCGAGGCGACGTCTTCCCTCGTACCTTGGTCGCAGGGTGCTGTACTGCTTCTCTAGCGCCAGCGCTATGCTCTGCGTGGCGTTCTCCGGTGTTAAGAGCGTGGGGTCTATCCAGCTCTCTTTCACCGCGCAAGGTGGTGTCCTCACCATGTCGGGCGGGTCCGTGCCTGCTTGCGGTTGCGGTGGCGGAGAGGGAGGGAGGGGGGAAGGGGGGGAGCGGCGGGGCGCGTAGAGGGGGGAGGGGGGGGGGGGAGGTGAGGGAGGGAGCGGGAAGGAGAGGAAGAGGACAGGGCAAGGAAAGAGATACACGGAGAGGGTGGGAGAGGGAAGGAGAGGGGGGCAGGGGGAGGAAAGGGAGAGAGACGAAGAGGAGAAAAGGGGGGGGGGGGGGGGGGGGGGGGGTAGAGACAAACAGAGACGAAGAGAAGGAGAGACAAAGAGAGAGGGAGAGATAAATAACGAGACAAGGAGAGGGACAGACAAACAGAAGCGGGTCAGAAACACGCCCCAAGACACAACAACAAAAAACGCCCCCACGCACTACCTTGTCGAGTTGTCTGCGGAGAGAACACCCTCCCGAGAGTCGTCCCAAACGCGAGGTGGTGCGGTACCGAAACTATTGCCATGTTTCTTATCGGCGTACACCACCTGACCACCGGGTATACAACATACGCTTGTGCGCGAAGACAGGTATGTTGACAGAGAGAAAGGAATAAAAGAGGCCAGGGACGTCAAACCGTATGCTGACAGAGAGAAAGGGATAGAAGACGCAAAATACGTCAGGGAGTAAGACACGATGAGTCGAGACGAGACGAGACGAGACGACGAGATGGGCAGGAAAAACGCGCCGTACAACACGCAGCATCAACTTGTGATGCATCAAAAACGATACCAGGTACCTGGTATATATATATATACAACGGTACACAACCCTACAAGAGCAGTACAAACATCACGTTGCAGTGCACTGAATATAAGCAGCTTTGGGCTATAGTTAATTATACGCAACATTTTGGACTGTACAGAAATATAAGCAACTGTTGGACTACGTATAGATAATTATAAGCAACTTTTGGGATTGTACATACAGAAATATAAGCAACTTTTGAAAAGACGCCGTTATGCGGTGAGAAACAGGTGAGTTACAAGCACAAAGTAGTGCAGGAAGCAAGAAAAGCATTTGCCAGGGGGGGGACCCGTAAAAAAATCCCCCGGGTGGCCAGGGGATGCCTGCCTGGATACCATCCCGGTTTTTTGTTGTTGCATACGGTAGTTAATACCGGCATCTTGTTACCACAGGGACCGACGGTTTAAGAACGCTGTAAACTGCGTACCCTCAAGGCTTGTCCCTGCTGCCGATCAATGCATCGGCCTTACGTCGAAAAAAAACAAGCAAACAAACAAGCAAACAAACAGGGAAAAAACAGATCGAGGTACTGCTGTACGTGTGAAGAGGAGTGAGTTTTCACCCCCGACAGCTAATAGGTGCTGCTGCAGCCACCGCGACAAGGCACAGGCAGCATAGAGGTACAGTAGGCGCCCTTCGACGACCAACCCCTGTCGGCACGGAAAAAAAAAAGGAAAAAAGAGTGCCCGCCAACCAACCTTACTTTGCAATCTGCAATCTGCAATACCTCTCGGACAAAAGCGAACCCCCCCTCCCCTTGCCTATCGGCCATCCAATGAAGGGTCTGCTCCGGTCCACGTTCAAGGAGCAAACCTTCAGCTGGTTGGCTTTAGCATCCAGTAGGGCCTACTCGTATAGCAGACGTATCAATAGCACTTACATGCCACTATGGTTGGTGCACGCTGTGCACGAGGCGAAGAGATATAATGAACCCTATTGACCCTTTTAGAACTGCAGTCCCGTTTTGGGGACAAACCACTCTAATTCTAAGTGATTTGTCCCCAAATCGGGACTCCAGTCCTATAAGGGTTGATAGCCAATTGTTGGTTGTTAGGGATACTATTCATACTGCAAAGGGTTAGCTACGTTCGTCTCGTAGATACTATTAATAGTACACACAAAAGCGTGCGTAACAATAAATAGAAACACTCAACCACTGGCTGCTGCGTCGAACAAGTTGGTAAACAGCCCGTCTGGGCATTACGCATCATCGGGTTGAAGCATGCCTGTATCTGGTACCAGGTATCATGATACGCATATACGCTTCGTACCTCAAAAAAAAAAAAAAAACACCGCAAAAAACAATTTTCATCGAAAGTGCATCGTACATCGTAATTTTTGTGACGTGGCGGTACAAGGGGGGTGTAAACTAGGTGGTGAAATGTTGCGCTGGCGCACATTTTTCCCCGTAAACCCCATATTTTGGTTGTGGCGTGTATTTTCACCAAAATATGCCTGCTCGTGTTGCCTTTCCACGTGTTTATTGTTGGTCGTCTTTTAGTGCTACTTTCCTTGCAAATTGCATCAACACTCTAGCAATAGCTTACTACTACAGTAAGCTACCGCACCCGTGTACAAGAAGATAAAACGAGCGCGTAAGACGCACATTTGGAGTACGTATATATGTATCCGCAAGTATGTTGAATAAACGACCTCCGGCAGTCCTCCGGGGGGGCTCCGGCGGCCCTCCGGCGGCCCTCAGGGAGCCCTCCGAGGCCACATTTGGAGTACGTACGATGTATACGCAATACTTCGTAGATGTTAAAAAAAACAACCTCCGGCAACTCTCCGGGGGGGCTTCGGAGGCCCTCCGGGGGCCCTCAGGGAGCCCTCCGGGCCCCTCTGTGGGGGGCGCACCTCGCCTGCCGCTCGTGGTGCGGTGCCACACCTTGAGACGGGCGCCTATTTACGCCCTGGTCGGTACATACCGGTACGGTACACGCATAGGTTTACGGCCGTAGGTTGTGTGTAGAGCCCACGGGATAATGCACGTCACCGAGAACCAGAGCCTGGCATACGTTACACATACTTTATACTACAAGTGCGTACCGGTCACCGGGACAAATATGGTCCCGACGGCTTATTATTGTAACTATTATGGTACATCAGTACTCTGTTTGCCATGTGTTATGCACGGAACAGGATTTTCTTTCACAGACGAACTACTGCTGTACGTACGGCGGCGTACGACTCCCTGTGAGTCATACAAATAATCAACTACAGACTATAAGCAGCAGTATGAGTTAATCCTCGAGTCCTCCCGCATCCAAACAATGAATAAACCAGACTTGCCACGTCTACGTGCTGTAACTATGGACATTAATTACCCCCCCATCTATTTTAATTCGGACTCCTACATATGTTTGTGTACAAAGACCCGAGGACGAACACGAAGAAGACACCGGCAGAGGCGAGGGTGCCAAGCGAAACAAGGCCCGGGACGGCAACAAATGCGGCTCCGCAGGCAGGCAGGCAGACAATCAATCGTGACTTATGCAGGCTACGTACTCGTTGAGGGATGCATCCCTCGTTTGTTTTTGTTTTTCCACACCCCATGTAGTGTCTTTGCCCTTATTTGTATCTCTCCTTCCTCCTAGTCGTAACTCAGATCCGGGGTCACAACATACACATATAGAGTAAGCTCTTCTCCCCCTTCACCATATATACATGCTTCGGGACACAAACCGAGGTCCGCGCCCACCACATCTCTCGCCGCAACCCCCAGCGATCCCAAAATCTTGCACTCTGAGGTTCCGCCGCGGGGCACAAGAGTACTTCTTCCTGTGACCGTCTCTCTGCAGTCTGTGCACTGCACGCCGACCGAAGATGGCAAACACAACAGGTACGTAGATACGACGTATATACCAGGTACGTGAAAAAAAAAAAAAAAAAACACAGGAAGAGAGGCCCAAAAAATGTGGTTATTTTCAGGGGATATTCACGTGTCGGGCCAAACCTCGCGGGTCAAGTCAGGTCAGGTCGAGTCGGGTCGGGTGAGGGTGGACCGACCCGATCCCTGAGATTCTGAAAACCTCGCGACCCGACCGGACCCGACCCGACCCGTGGGATTTCGGAAACTTCCTGACCCAAATCCCGGGTCGGGTCATCGACCCGTGAAATGAGCCCTGGTTATTTGTAGCAACCGAATAACTCGCACCTCGTGCAAGACCATCGGTGCCGGAGTCGGGCTACGGGTGCAACGAATCAGTCGGTCTTGAACTGGGCGCCCAATGCGTATGAACACAAGGAACGAGAGGTTTGTATGACGTTTGGAAGCTTTTTTTGTCCGAGTTGGTGCCCCATGGGGGCAGAGAAATCTCGGGTTGGGCATCGAAACCCCCTCGACAAGACACAATTGTTTCTTGAAATACAATATCTCGGAAGATTTGCGTATATCCTCTTATGGCCGCTGTGCAAAAATAAACGTCCCAGGTTGGAATCTCTTTACAATCTTGGGCGGCGTCAACTGGATTATGGTTTCTAAAAGTCTTTTATTTTGTTTCCGCCTCTCGCATTTTCCATACCCATTGGCCTGATGCCCGAGCTGGGTCGAGAATGCCAATGCATCTCATCGTTCAGTAGAGCGATGACAAACGAATCTCATCATTCAGTAGACATGTTTTCTCTTTAGCCTATTAGCCTATTCATATTTCAACGCTGAGATATTCGTAAGAGACGGAAACGTCCAAAAAGACAAAACAAAAACAACCACCTGACCCAGATCATTCAGGGCAGGTATTTTCCTAACCCGCAGAAAAGATAGCTCATGTTGCGGCGGGGTTGTGCAGGAGCCGTACAACCTGCCTGATCTGCAGCTCGTACGAAGTGGCACATGCTTCCTGGGTTAGATCTGCACTCCTGCTGTACACATCTTGCACAACATCTTCATAACGGTACCACCCTCGGCTTTCTAGGGAGAACACCAAAGCGAAGGACTCATCCGGGGACAAGTCATCCAGAACAATAATGCCTCGCAACCAATACGAAACCCCAGGTATCCGCAGACCAGAATCAACCGTCGCAGTATCACGAACACAACCCCATTTGGGATTTGAGAGGGGACAACTGTCGGGGAGGGGGGGGAGTGACGTTTGAAGCATCGGCTACACGAAGCACCCCCGGCTGCAGGGGTAGATGGAAGGAGTTTCGTCAGCGCGCGCTTCTCGTTTTTTTTGTGTGCGTGTGTGCTCTTTTTGTCTCACTGCGTGCATACCTATAATATATATATATATATGCCGGAAGCGCCATTTGGGCAGCTCCTGCACCGCGACGGCTGCTTATTATTTCTCGCCGTTGGTCTTCGGTAGATACACAGCCAGGCAGCACTTCAGACAAGATTGCAGCAGCTGTGGCTGTGCTGCTGCTGCTGCTGTGTTGTACAGATCCTGCACAGCATCTCATAACGGTAGTTTTAGGATCTAAATGATCTAGATGATCTAGATGATAGATGGTCTAGATGATCTAGATGATCTAGGTGATCCGTGCGAGATGTGAGACAGCAACACAAGTATACTGCACTAATAATAGTCGTTTTCGGCATCGGTGGCGTTAGATGGATACATACAGGGAAGCGCTCCAGACAGCAACGCTGCTGTACGCAAGAGTAGCCAGTAGTGTGCAGTAAGTATTCTAGCGGTGCAGACGCGGGGGTCGGCGTCGGCTGTAACCTGCGTATCACGGAGGACTACTCGTATAGTAAATAGGACCAAATATGGTTGGTAAAAATAGGTAAGTATTTATGTTTTTGGGTGCAACGTAGGTCCTATTTACTAGTGTTTACTATGCTTCCCCGTAAAAGTAGTTAAATCTGTATCGCGCGCTCGACGTAGATACGCCATACACCCACCTGCTATAGCTTGTTTGTCGCAACGTGACAAAATATCAGAACACCATGGTTTGTGTTTGTATGATACAAAAGGTCGTAAAACGGCTGCTATCCTCTTATTACCTTGCGACCCCGACTGCGTCTGGCTTGCCTTGCCTTGGGTTGGCTTGGTTTGTTTTCCTGCATATCATATGATATGACACATGCTGTAGACTTTTTGTGCCTTTTCGCGACCACTGGCTAGATTGTGGCAACGAGCGAACGTGGGATCAACGACACCAACAACAGACAGACATATTCATAGCAGCGACGACAACAACAACAACAACAACAACAGGGGTGTACGTATGTAGGGCTATCGTGCCAGGTACCGCTGTACTTCGCATTTACTCGTCGTGACGCTGCATGGTTGTTGTGCAAGCGACGAGCGACGAACGGCGCATGGAACAAGCTAACGCTTGTTCCGCAGGCCAACTTGTCAAGCATCTTGGGGGAACACAAAACAAAGGCACCAAGGGTCGCCGATTCGCCAATTCGACTGTTGCTGCTGACAGCTCTGTTGACGTGAACCGATCACTATTACAAGAATGATATCAATACTACTGCAGCCGTACGCCCACTCGTAGCAAGAACGAGCCGAACGAAAACAACACAAGGCTCACGTTTTGGAGGACGCTAAGAAAGTTCGGTTTAAAAATTGTGTTCAGAAGCGAGCCCTGCACTAAATCCTACATCATAGCCTATGCTCAAGGCTGTTCAGGAATGCTGTCACAGCAGTGTCACAAAAAGGTTCCATTACTCGTACGTAAGCCTTGCTCATATACATATGATATGATATAATATAATGTCACAATCATTTTTTATATTGGCGGGCCCAAACTGCTGTCTGTATATTGTATATACCAGTATGAATCTATCGCTGTGTTCAACACGAGGATCAAAGCACGACGACAACAACCAGCCTACTTGGAGGAGCGCTATGATATCATAGCTGTGCCGTACCCCGTGGCGTACGGTGCGCACTCACAGCTCAACACATTCCGGAAATAATTACTCTCTCTGCTGGCTCGAAGAAATAATTCCACCTGTAACTTGTAATTGTCAGGTGAAACTTGAACATACGTTCCAGGTATATACACCTGGTGTATAATACTTCGGGTACCAGGTAGCTGATTGTATGGTGTCTATTCGACTCGGAATGCTCTGCTGTATACCAGGCACATGAACAATAACTGGTACCTGGTACGTACGTACACCTTTTCAAATCCTGTGCCTGCTGTGCACTGCTGGTGCTGGTGCTGCTGTGCGTGAGTAGAATCTCGTCAAATTGAAACGGTCTCCAACGTCTACCACGTCCTGTTGCAGGTTACACATATATACGTATATATGATGTGATACAATATGTACTATATGCACGACTACGACGTACTACTATAATACGAGTATACGGTAGTACTGACTGTACACTACTCGTCTACGCGTAGGCCAGGCCTTAATTCACAGAAAATGGTCTTAAACCTATGTACGTACAAAATCTATTCGTAGGAGAAGCGGCAGTATTAGGCTACGCTCAGCAGTGCACTCTGTTCTGGGTGCTCTCTGTCTGTCGTCCGCTGTAGCTACTGGTACGTGCTGTGCGTCTGCTTGTAGCTGCCGCTGCTTTATGATGCCGTGTGCAATATAACGACACAATTAGCGCAATGCTTCGCACCAGGTATACTATCATTAGTACTGGCTGCTGCACCGCGTACGATCGAAAAAATGAAGGGGGAAAACAAAACGAAGAAAAACAGCATCGATGTGTGAAGTTTGAAGTGTGCTTTTTCGGCCAGAAATAACGTTTTTTCATGAGCACCTGCAGGACAGCAGCGTTCAACTTTTCCGAAGTTCCAACACCAGCGCAGGAGACCCACCGCGCAGCAGGACTCTCTTTTGACGGAAGAAATGAAAGGCTCGCGATCACGGCGCGCGTTGCTTTGGGTGCCCACACAACATACATACATATACATATATGATACGACAAGTATAACGTGGAGCTCGGTCATTTTGTTGCTTGGCCTTTGCTCTTTGCCGGTAATTCTCACTATACTAGCGTACTGATTTAGGATGCTGCTGGTACTCAAGAGTACTCAAGAGTACCGGCTTTAAATGATAAACCAAGATACTGGCCCAGGCTACAGCAGTAGACTACATTATCCTAATTGAGAACGCACACATTTCAAGAAAAAACATCGCTCCGAATTTCCTACGATCTCCTCCGAAAACTAAGCCGTACGTACGTGTAGACATGTGTAGCCTCGTACACATCATACTCGCGCGTAAGTACTCTCAACAGGTTCTTGTGGGTGATAAGACTTTTACACGACATGAGAGGACCGGCAGTGTACGATGGTACAGGCGTACCGGGGCCACAATAAACTGTAAAGCAAGCTCAGACTGAGTTTCTTATCCTGGGCGGGCGAGAAAGCACAGTTTCTTATGTCGCACTTGCTTAATCTCCCGCTGCCAAGCCATCTGGTGGCCGTGGTCTTGCTTCGGCCAGTATCACAGCCTTCGCCCCACTGAACTGCTGAATTATTATCTAGGATACAGTATAGAAATCGGGAACTTTTCATGTACGTACGTGATCTTGACGTAATCGACCAATTTTGCAACAACAAAAAAACGCCTGATTTTTTCGAGACAACGTCCATACGTATTGGTAGGGGCGGGGTCGGGGTTGGGGTAAGCGTTAGGGTTCGAGAAGGGCCGACTGGTGTATCAAAGCACTTTGAAAATCTAACTCAGGTTCACTAATAATGCTGTCTTGTGGGTTGCTTTCTTATGACAGCATGACAGGGCTGGTACTTAATGCTGCTGCACAAGTGCTGTTCGGTGGTGCTGCTGCGTTTGTATGCCATGTACAGCAGAGCAGTACGAAAACATCCAAACTCTACAAAGCCACTGACGATTTTCACACGTCTACACCAGCACTGGCCCTGCTGCTGCTGCTGCCGCCGCCGCCGCCACCGCCGCCGCTGCTGCTGCTGTTGGCGCCAAGAGGGCTACGTACAGCAGTACACCATACATAAGTACTTCGAAGTACGTTGTTTTTCGTTTTTTCTCTCCCTCCTTGTGCCGGTATTACATTACTAATATTAATAGTCGTAACCAAGTTCCGGCAGTCCGGGGTCACATGCCACATATTACGGGCTCTCCTCCCCCCTCCCCATTACAGCGGTTCGTGGCTTCATTTTTATATTTTTGTCGCGAGAAGACTTCCGTCCTTTCTTCCCTCGTCGACTCGGTCAGCGTCGAATTAGGACTACGTACTGCTTGCTGTACAGCAGTAATCATACATATTTTCATGATACACCACCATGGATGCACCAAACGAGAAACGAGAAACGCAACCTTTAGTGCTATATTACGCCATTGTATATACTATTAATACTATTACTGCTGCTGTACGTCAAAACGCAAATGATGACTGCCGTGGGGTGGTACCAGGTACAGAGTACAGGACACCTACAGCAGTAAAATAAGAAACAGGTTAATAAGAAATCCAGGCTGACATCTAGATGACAAAAATAAATTCGAGAGCTCGTCGTCTTGAAATTGGTGTAGAAAGCACCCTCTCTCAAATAAGAAATCCGGCCAGGGCCAGCTTTCTTGTTTCTTATTATTAATAGGTGGCCTGTACTGCTACTGCTGTGTCTCTGCCAATTGTTAGCACCACTGCCCCGGAGCGGAGCTGCGTGAGCTGGCTCCTGGTTGTGAACGTCTCGCTTACGTCTTTTGACTACCAGGAGATCGAATCGCCTGGAGATTTCCTAAAAAAAACGAGAGAATGCTACGAGTACGAGTACACACACATGCATGTGGCCTGCTGGGCGGTACACCGCTGCAAGCTGCAAGAGTACTGGCATGCCAACTGCTACCACCAGGTACCTGCTGACCGACGAGAACGAGTACGCACGAGTACCAAAAACACAAAAATACAAAAATACCTCTCACCTATATTGAGACAGAGGATCAGCCCCAGATGGAAGGTGGTCGTCCTCTCGCGCAGTCTCCAAGTCGACCCCCGCTTGCGGGCCAGCTGCTGGTGGTGCTGGTGCTGGTGGTGCTGTTGCTGCCTCCCAGAGGCCCCCTCCCCTTCGTCCGCCCCGCCAGCATTGCTAGTAGTGTCGAAAACTCCCAGGCGGTGCCTGTCTTCGCACAGCAACACTGGCTCGTCCAGCCTGGCCTTGACCAGCTCGCAGCACTCCTGGCATCCCGGAAAAATGGTCGGCGTGCCCGAGGCAAGTGCCATCGGGACCGGAAGTCTCTTCCTAGGGGCGGAGCTGATGATGGCTACCGGCGAGGTAGAGGCACTCCCCGCGCCGGAGCCGTCGTTTTCGTTATCCGCGGGGGCTACCGGCGTCCCCGAAGAGTTGACGAGCCAGCTCGCGCCGCTGCGACCCCCCCCCAGGAGTTGTTGCTCCTCCTTCTTCCTGCTGGTGCGTGGCGCGGGATAAAAGTTTCGGAAGGTAACCGGGGCGTGGGGGGCGTGGGTGCGGCGCTGGTGCAGCTGCTGCTGATGATACTGCTGGTGTTGCAGCTGTTGCGGTTGCTGGCGGTGGAGCTTCTGCTCCACTGGAACGCCTGGGTGCACTCGTTGTAGAGCCTGCCCGCTGCTGCTGCTGCTGCCGCTGCCGCTACTTTTAGTAATCGCGCCCCCGCCGCCGCTGCTGCTCCCTGTGGGCCGACGAAGATGCTGAGCAGCAGCAGGCTGCAACTGAAGCTTGTTTATGCCGTTCACAGCACCGTCGACACCGGCCAAGTTGCTGCCCCCGAGCGCAGTGCCGCCTCGCCCGATTCCACTCCTGTCGGAGTCGCTGGTAACGGCCAGCCTCGAGGGCCCGCCCTGCGCGACTACAGCAGTGGGTGAGGTGTTTGCATGCCCTGCCACTGTCGCAAGCGATTGCGCTGCGGCAGGAGAGATCCCCCGCACACCAGCAGATCGCTGCTGCTGCTGCTGCTGCTGCTGCTGCTGCTGCTGCTCCTGCTGCTGCTGGTGCTGCTCCTGCTGCTGCTGCTCCTGCTGCTGCTGCTCCTGCCCTTCCGCCGGGACGAGCTCCTGCGCCTGGGCAAGAACCGCTGGCGGCGTCATTGCGGGGGGGTGGGCCGGGTTCATTCTTGTCCTCGGCGGGCTCCTACTGTCGCCGGTGTCCGAGCTTCCTGGCGCAGCGGGCCCCTGTTGGAATGGCACCCCCCCTCTTTCGCCGCCGTTCACATACATCTCGTTCGGGTGTGCGACGGGAGCTGGTGCGGCGGATCTGTCAGACGGGGGCGCAACAGGGCCGCGCATGGCGGCTCCGCGCGGCGGCGCAACACCTGGCACTGCGTGCTGCTCCTCCGTTTCAGCTGGGAGAACCCGCTTGCAAGGCCACCGGGGCCCCGACTGCGAACTGCCACGCCGCCGTGATCCGTGCACGTGCACGCTCCTTCCTCCTTCCTCCTCCGGGTTTTATTGTTTTTGTGGTCCGATTATCGTTCAAGGACAAGCTTCGCTTTTGCCACCGCACCCTTTCCGCCTGGTCTCCTCTCCGGGCCAAGCCCGCCTAAAACAAAGGCTGTCGGGGCAAGAAGCAGATCAATACTGCGTGCAGTGTGCTATGCAAGGGAGCTCCTGACGTCCTGACGTCAAGCGACGTTGCTACTTTCCGCGGGACGCGGCGCACGACGAGCTGCGGTTTGCATGTCCTCGCATCAAGAAGATGAGATTAAGGAGGCACCCGAAAGTTTGCACGATCGCCGCTCCCCTCTGGCATATCACCACGCATTTCATCTCGAACTCCCGCTTCAAGATGTAGACAAGAAGACCGAAACACCGAAACTAAACTATAAGTGAAAATCACCCTTCCATCCGCCATCTGGTATAGTCTAGAGTTAGCTGCTAGGTTCTAGGGATTGTAGGAGACCAACTAGCAGCGTCAGGGCACTAGTGCCGCCTCATACGAACTTAACTATGGCCTCATGGCGCGCCCTGAGCGCGGTGCTGCTGCTGGCGTTGGCAGGGCCTGTCTCGGCTTCTCCGGCGTTTTCGCCAGATGGTCTTCAAGGTGGTACTACCCTTTTGCACTCGAGGGCCTACTACGAGGAGAACTTCCGCTCCTGGATGGCCGAATACGGCGCGAGCTTCGGCACGAAAGGAGAGTTCGAGGATAGGCTCCGGATGTTTGCCGAGAACAGGTGAAGTTATCAAGGCAAAGCACGTTGAAACGATGATGTCAATACTCTACGCAGGCGATCCCAATTTACAGGGCAGGTGGTACACGAGTAGAGCCGAAATGGAGCCTATTTTTGCGAGATTTTTACTGCTCCTGTGTGTTGTATCTGGTATTGTAGACCTGCTGGTACATTCGGGGACTTTCTGCAGCGAGTTTAAGCGAGTTCATTATGACCAGCAGGAATCAGGATGGTTCTGCGTTCTGCGTTTTGATCGCATTTGGCACACATATTGCTGCAGGATGACAGGATGACACTTCTGACAACGACTCGGAAGGAGCAGGGTGGCTGTGTTGCAACGCCCTTGTGCCGTCGATTGTGGGTTAAAGGCACCAAGACTCGCTGCTGCTGCTGCGGCCGTTCCTTTTTACCAGAGTACAGAAACAGACAGCAGCAATCGTCCGCGAGCTCCGTTTGTTTTTGTTTTTCATTTATTTTTCGGGCTATTTTCCCCTTTTTGTCTCTTTTTTTTTTCTTTTTATGTACCTGGTCGCCCGGTAGGCGATATTGAAAATTCGAAAATACAAAATGCAAAATGCGGAAAGTAGCGATACGACCTACGACCTACAGCAGTACGTATACTATGAACGACGACCGCCGACTACGTACGTTTTATATTCTTTCGGGGGACCTATAGTAAATAGGACCAGATATTGTTAGTAAAAATAGGAAAATATGTAGGTTTTTGTGTGTATCGTAGGTCCTGTTTACTACATTAGCCCACCCCGTAATAATGTACGTATGATAGGATACGTTCGAAGGCAATGTGCGAGAACATCAACGACGACCGACGAGCGAAAAATCGTCAAAAATCGCTTGTTTTTCTATTTTGGAGTTGACGCGCTGACGCATTTTTGGTGTTTTCGCTAATATTGAACGGATATGAAAAAAATGTACCACAGGCAGGGTACGCGGTATATACGTACACGTACGTATATACGTAGTTCGAAGTGTATCCTATGATAAATTACAATTAAATCTAAAGATGCAAGCCTTGTCCCCCCCCCCCACTCGTCGTACCCCCCCCTGGTCATACGACTACAGCGATGCACCCGTCGACGGCCCTCGTCTCTCGCTTTCGAATATGCTGTATTAATAGATGGATTCGGTATCCCTCACGAGAATCGGCACGGACACTGGGTGTGCTGGATGTCGAAGGGTAGAAAGGAAGGTTTAATGTGAAGAACACACACACACGAGGAATTAAACACGGGACCGACGTACCCATACGAACCTCTCCTGAGCTTGCATACTGCTTCAATACAGACAGTCTGTATGTAGTCAGTAGTAGAAAATTCGAGGATCGACCGGTTTGGTTGAAGTTGCTGCAGGTCGCTGTCAGAGCAGAAGTTTTATGTACCTTTTTTTATTTTTCAATAGCGTCAAACCGCATAACAAAAAAACGTTTTATATTTAACATTTTCAGGTGTGGGGGTGCAACAGTAGTGGACAAAGCATGAGGCTGTTTCCTATGCGGTTCGAATTTGAGCTTCGGATTTGTATTTTTCGATCTCAAAAACGAAAGCACTGTCCTATGCAGTCCGATTATGCAAAATCTGACCGGAATTTTTTCGATTTGAGAATCCGATGACCCAAGTCGTCGGATTTTGGGCCAAAATCCGACGACTTGGGTCATCAGATTTTCAAATCGAAAAATGGCATGGTCTCTAAATTCAAGATGTTATCCACGCAGCAAGCAAGCAGCAGCAGCAGCACGATCGATGAGTTGGATGGTGACACAGCGACGTTGCTTCGCGCCCGACGCGCAGCCGACGATCGGTGGGCCTCTCCGTCGCCAAATTACAGTCGGCTGGCGCGGGCTCGGACCTAGAGACGAAGGGAAGCGCACTCGGCACGCGCCTCTCCGTACGCGTACTCGTAGACTTCACAGCAGCAGCAGCAGCAGTACAGCAGTAGTACACAGCAGTCAACGCTCGGATGCTTCGTTGTGTCAATATACAAAATACCAAGACAGGTCGACTCGAGCGCACTCGGCGCGTCGCCGCCAAACCAGAGGCAGCCAGCGTGGCTTCGAACGCTTGGGTTCTATGCCCAGTACAGCGCACTCGGCGCGTCTCTTCGCGGCGCCAGACCACAACAACAGCAGTTGGTCTTGCCGTTTGCTCAAATATCTGCACGTATGATACAACAAATCCGTGTTTTCTCGCATAAGAAGACTGTTTCGATTTTCGAACCAGGTCCCTGAAAAATCGATCAGACCATAATCTGAAGCTCAAAAATCGAACCGCATAGGAAACGGCCTGATAGTAGATCTTCCTAAGGTAGCTATTTAGGCACTCTGGTTGGCCAAGGGTATGTTTTACGCGGCGCAATCAACTTGGAGTCTTTCCCAGCCACAGCATCCCGAGCAAACCGAGAGGCTTTCCAAGCTCACCATCCACGCCAGCCGAGTCAAACTAGAGTCTTACCAAGCACAGCATCCCAGCACTGACCACTGGCATAGGGTTCGGGTTAAGGTTAGGGTTCGGGTCGGAGGGTCGGCTTTAGGCGTCAAGCACAAAACCCCCGTAAATATCTACTGTCAAGGTATGTCCACCCCTCGGGTGCAATCTGGGCGAAACAATAAAATAGTTGCGTTACATTTTCATTTTATTACTTCGTACCAGAATTAGAGTTAATTTTTTTTATTTTCGGAGTTCGGGCACACGGAATACCAGTATTAAATAGTTTGTTTTGGCCCAATTACCTAGTGTATTCGTACCGCACGAGTATAATTACTCCTGGTGTACCTCTTGAGAAGACCTCAAGCCACAATTTTTAACATGAGAAAAGACAAGGAAACGTCGACATTGTGTCGTCATATCGTCACACCCCTCATGAAACAGCACGACGTGGAGTTTATTTTGGAGCTTGATTGAAGTTGTGTTTTGGAGCGCAATACGCAAATAAATATGGTATGTACCAGGTACAGTAGTATGCGTCGAGTAAACAAGACTGAAGTGTGTACCAGGTAGGAGACTACATATTCCAAAACCCCGAAGTGTTTTCGGATAAACGAGCAATATCCTGTAGTCTCTCGTATATATAACCTGGTATACTTGTGGTATACAAAAAAAAAAAAATGAGCGGCAATTACCGGCAGTACGGAGAAACGAAACTGGCCGATGGGTTATCGAATAAAGTGAACATCAACCCGCGACCGCCGACGCGAAGAAGCCAACGCACGGATTGTTCAGGTTTTCCGAGTTTTTTTTTCGCCGCGCCCCCGATAAACCCTTCTGCTTGCTATATACACCCGTGTAACATATGTGTACAATGTGCTCTGTATGGGCCATGATCCCATCCTGCAATCCCAAGCTAGACACTTGCTTACGCTCGGCTCTCTCCCGTGCTTTGTCGTATCACATGGTGACCTTCTTGTGCATAGCGACCTAATCGAGGCTCACAACACCGCTAACGACGGGGCAACCTACACCCTTGGGCACAACGCTTTCAGCCACCTCTCTTGGGAAGAATTCAAGCAAACGGTGAGGGGAGAAAAGGGGAAGAGTACTGTCTGTGGTCTGTGGATGACGAGTAGTTTTTTTTTACGACTGTTCATTTTGTTGTATGCCGGTGCAGCATCACGTTTCAAAAGTGAGCGTGAAGGTATACTTCGTACATAAGAGCGATACGAAAGTCCAAAAGTGTCATCATCTGCATGTATGTACGAGCAGGCCACTTGAAAATATTAGCTGGATTGGGATTGCTCCCCTCTCCCCGACTCTTCACGGTGTGAATCTACCTTTTGTTATTCCTACTCCCGTGTCGTCTGTCGCTCCACGTACACTGACTGACCTGGGGCAGGATAGCGCCTGCGGTGGATTGCTGTCGCCACTCTAGACGATTATGGCAACACATCCGCACCGTACCTTGTTGTGCCTTTTCGTGCGAGTCAGTGCGTGCCATTGTATGGTCTCATTTACTACTGTCGATAGCGAACCTCGGCCGCTTTTCGTAAGAGCGTGGAGCAGAAGAAAGTTCGGACGCCCGACGATTGCATTCCGCCGCCTTTAACCGCTGACTGCGCGCCGATCGCACACACGCGAGCAACACTGACCCCGACATGGCCGAGCAGATAGATGCCTGCGTCGTGCCGCGCCAAATATTACCAATACTCGATGCCGCGACCCGTCGAGACCGCTCATCGTACGCACCGCTGGTCACGAGTTAAATTAATAGTCGACTGTCGTTGACCAGCTGTGCACAATCTTGACGCACTGAATGCGTGCTATGTCCGACCACCCGTTGTTTTTTGGCTCTGTCTCTGTAAATGGCGCGAAGCCCAACCTCGTGTCTGCCCTCCCCAGCCTTCCGTTGGGACTCCTCCCCCCATTCGACCAGCGCAACTGCTCTTTTTAGCGTTTGGCACTTTATTGTGTTTGGCGCTTGACAATGACAAACTGACCCCGAACGGACAGCACTGATCCCGAACTGACAACACTGACCCCCGGCTAACTCCTTTTTGTGTTGCTGTGTCGTCTGCGTTTTTCAGCACTTGGGTTACAAACGCCGCTCGCCCGAGCATGTGCCGGCACCGAAGGTGCAGAAGTCGAGCCGCGCAACCCTGTCTCGCCGTCGACTGACCCCTGTCGCTCCACTGCCCGACGCAGTGGACTGGGTGGCGGACGGCGCCGTCGCGCCCGTGCAGAACCAGGTCGGTTACGGGAATTTTAATAGAAACTCTCGCGTCCCGAGAGCAGGAAAAAACCTGCATGTTATTGCAACTCCTTTATGTTTCGTGCACACAAATGGCAGAGGTGTGTAGTGGACACTAAAAACTGTTCATAGTAGCAGGTGTGCTCGCCTCGACAGTCGTCGACCGTGCCTCGGCGTTATTTGTTAGGCGCGAAGCGTTTCGTTTTAAACCAGTTCCTCTCATTGTCGGGAGGGGTATTCGTGAGGCTGCAATGTTCCCGCACTTCTTTATCGCCTTCGTCGAAGAGGTTGTTATCGTTTTGGCTCCTGCTCTCGCCGAAAAATAGGTAAATTGTAACTGTCGTTCGAAACGTGACTTGACCGGGGGTCCCGCTGTCTGTGCGTCTGCTCCCGACGCCGCAGGGCATGTGCGGCTCGTGCTGGGCGTTCTCGGCCATTGGTGCCATGGAGGGAGCCTTCTACATGTCGACGCACAAACTGGTAAGCCGAGTTAGAAGGGATCCTATTGATGAGTTTTTTTCGGGAGCTCTGTGAATGGTGTATCGTGTAAGGTATTCATATCAGGTACCAGGTATATACCGATAACAATTGCGACGAATCTTGCCCTGGGCCGCCTCGGTGGTATTGTTAGGTGGCGCGGAAATTTGTGGCTCATCATTTGACATTCGGCAAAGACGCGAGCTTATTCGCGGCTGACGGCGGCTCGGCGTGCCCTGCGTTGATGCCGTATCGAAAACGCCTTGCTACCGTCGCTTCTACAGTATATGCCAACAGAGGCTTTCATATGGCAGACGTTTCTATTCATTATACAATGAACACATACGGATGCATGAAGTCCTCCTTTCTGTATTCCGCTTGACCCCTTCGAAAACCCACCCTCTTTTTTTTTTTCGGGGGGGGAGGGACCAAACTACTTGGAATAAGAGTTGGATTGCTTTCGCAGCGAAAGTAAGGGTCAAGTGGCCCTTCATTAATACTGTATATACGTACCCGGTATAACCCACGCGCACGCTAACGGCCCTATGCTCTCTATGTACCCGTGCAGACCAAGTTCTCCGAGGAGCAGGTGGTGGACTGCGACAAGGTCGACCAGGGCTGCTTCGGCGGCGACATGGGGCAGGCGTTCGACTGGATGAAGTCGAACGGAGGCGTCTGCGCCGAGGAAGACTACCCCTACGCCGGACTCTGGCCCCCCTTCAAGACGTGCGCCACGACGTGCGAGACCGTGGCGGGCACGGAGGTCAAGGAGTGGGCCCAGGTGGACCCCACGGACGAGGCCCTGATGGCCGCCCTCGCGGACGTTGGGCCAATCGCGATCGCGATTGAGGCGGACCAGACGGCGTTCCAGTTCTACAGATCTGGCGTGTTCACCGCACCGTGCGGGGAGAAGCTGGACCACGGAGTTCTCGTGGTCGGCTACGGCACGTCGGAGGACGGGACGGACTATTGGTGAGCGAGCGCCATACACCGAGACAGATGTAGTGATGGTCAGGTCTACGTAGGCGAGATTTACACCACGACGTCGTAAGGAGAAATTCAGGCGCCATCCCCGGGTTTCAGGCCTTGCGTTTCGGGTCCAGGGTGTGGCTAGGTCCGGGGTTGTATTTCGCCCTCGAGGCGTGTGGGGGAAGAAAGGGCCAAAGAGGGGGAGAACAGGTTGCGGGGTCGGGGTGGGGGGGTGGGGTAGCTGATCGTTTGATGTTGCGTTTACATGATATATTACAGGGTCCACCTTTTCGGTTTCGGGTATCTGAAGGTCTTTCAGTTGCAGGTTTGTGCGGACCTATTTATTGAAGCCGGGGCTTCCGATGACAAGAGCTGAAAAACGGGCCCGTCTGCGGAGGCTCGTTGCCAATAGATATGACCGGCACGCCCCACTGATACCGTCGTGGCGGTTGTGTTTGTGTTCTCCCGTCACGCCTTGCGTTCCGTTCACCGCTACTCTCGAAGCGCATCTTGCTTGTACGGTGCGTTTGCGTGCCGATCGATGACCCTCCCCCTCACCCCACCCCCCGCACCCGCTTCCGCCCCGCAGGAAGGTGAAGAACTCGTGGGGCGAGACCTGGGGCCTCAACGGTTACATCCTGCTGGAAAGGGCGGACTCCGAGGAGGCGGAGGGGGGCGAATGTGGGCTGCTTATCGAGGCGGTCTACCCCGTCCTCGGCTCGCCCGACGAAGAGCCCGCCAAGCCCGCGGTCGAAACCGAGTTGGACACGGCCTGGCTCGAGGCCGCCTGGAAGGAGGAGCGGCCGCTTGGATTCGAGTCTTCCGCGACCGCCTCGGATTGCGGCGGTGGCGCCAGCGACGTTGTGTTCGGCGACGGTGAGAGCGGCGGAGGGGGGCGTCGCGTATCGGTATAGTTTGGGTCTGTATGCTGGCCGAAGAGTGTCGTGCCGCTGTGAGCCTAAACAGCCGTGTAGTATAACACTTCCAGCCGTTTATGGGTAGCTTTTTTGTGAAACTGGTCTCTCGTTGGGAAGGGTGGCGTGGCGGGCGCGCTCGGGAAGGGGGGGGAAGGGAAGGGGAGACGAGGGGGGGGTGTACTCATGTTGTGCACGGCCGTAGTCATATGACCATAGACCCTCGCATCCCTACAATGCCGGGACGGAGCGCGTTGGGTTTTCACCAACCAGGCAGACATTGCTTGCACCAAGCGCGAAACGCCGTGAGGTATTGGGCGAGTCGCATGGAGGGTGAGCTGCATCCTGCTAAGAACCGCCTCTGAGGCGGACTTGCATATGGACGACAACTTCAATGAGTTAATTTAATTTCTGGTGTGGCCACTTCCGGAGACAGCAATGGGTTTTACTATGTAACTGCCTCGCGGATGCCTTACCATATTAACACTACGTGATACGACCATTCCCCTTGTGCGGAGCAAAGGTTCTCCACCCCGCACAAATGATCTACTCGACCGCCAGCTTTGGTGACCGCCAAAAAAAAATAACAAAAAAAAACGGCACCCTGGTTGTCTAGCTCACGCAGCGAGTGGCGTGTTTTACAGCATCGTTGCCAACCGACGCCAACCCAACCTATAAATATATCATATACTAGTGGAGACGAGGGGGGGGGGGGTGTACCCCATGTCGTGCATGCCCGTAGTCGTATGGCGATAGACCCTTGCATCCCTATAATGCCGGAACGGAGCATGTTGGGTTTTCACCATCCAGACATTGCTTGCACCAAGGGCGAAGCGTCTTGAGGTGTTGAACAAGTCGCATGAAGAGTGAGCTGCATCTTACTAAGAACCGCTTGTGAGGTGGACTTGCATATGGACAACAGCCTCCAATTAATTCAGGGGGGGGGAGGGGGCTGGCGTGTTGACGGGGTCGGGATTGTGATGGTAGTGAACATTTCGAGGGCGTCTTGTACATGACGCGATGGTGCCGTGATGCCGACCAAAGGGGGAAGCAAGTTGAATGTGCTCGCCTCAATCACCTCTCGAATCTCTAGTGTTGCACTTTGATCTTTGCGCCAGAGGGGAAAGTTGGGGTTGATGGTTCCGGGGCGTTCTGTAGGGGACCCTTGGGTGCTCTCTTGTGTGTTTTGGGAATTTGCCGACTGGTTTGGCGATTCGCTTGTCGCTTTGCTGGAGACATTTCCGCCTCGTTCCCCTGAGGGGGGGAAAGCGCGGCCGAAAAAAGAAAAATAAACACATTATCGCTGACGGCTTGCCTGAAAACCCCTCTCGCCCCCCCACCCGGCCCGTCTCATCGTCGCCGCGTCCCCACCGCGCGTCCCTCAGTAACTATATCCCCGAGCTCCCCGAAGCGTGGCGAGCCGGTTTCCATGAAGGCGACGGGCACGCTGACCAAGCCCATGGCATCGGGCTCGTACACTCTTGGCGTCAAGCTGGGCTCGTCCGAGGTGTACAAACACGACGGGTCACTCTGCGGTGACAGCGATGCCAAGGTATTGACCACTCGCCCGTAAAACCACGCGCTAACCTTTGGTGGAAGTTATCGGACTGCTGCACTTGGCTGTCATACGAGCTGGGCCAGCCATGAAACGGATTTTCTGTTGTGAGCTTCTAGCGCCGCCAATTTTGCGAGTTAGACTTAGAAATTTGGCAGAGATCCTGGCATATTATTGGAGAGGCAAAAAAAAAAACAGTATATGAACTTTTCTTAACTTGAAAAAAAAACGACTCGATTTCGCCGAGATATCCGCGAAAACGCAAAAGTACCATAAAATCTATTTTTTTTACCACATTTCGACGCTTATTTCACATGACAGCTAAAAAAATCGCCATTCCCGATCAAGCTGAAATTTGGTGTAGACAATGCTTGAGACACAAGGAGACGATCGATGCAAGTTGCATTGCCCAATTCATCACCCATCAAGAGATATAACAAAAAAAAAAACGATTCTATACTGAAAACAAGTAATTACGAAAACGGCAGTTTTACTGCGATGCCCCGCTCAATTTTTCACTTTTCGAACTGATTTTTTTACCACGTATTTGAAACACACATGCGAATGTACTCCGTGTCATCCCTTTTTTTTCTTTTTTTTTTCGGACTAGTTATGACCACTTTTTCATTTTTACGGATCGTTGGATCGGTCATATACTGAGGGAAAAGAAAAAGAAAAAAAGGGATGACATCGAACGGGTTGATTGATACTTAAGGAACACCGTGTAAAAAAATCACGTCAAAACACGCATTATTGAGCGGGGCATAGCCGATTGACTGTTCTAGCAGAGTCTTGGCTGGCCCAGCTCGTAGCGGGATGTGTCTTGCCTGTTTTCTGAAGTAAGCGTTGCATTTGTTTTGTATTGTGTATCGTAGGTGTTTCTGCTTTGTGCTGTTCGTTTTGGTGCGTGAAATCCTCAGCGTTCTTGACGCGGACTCGTGATTTTCCAGAGTGTGCGAGGGTTTTCGGGAGGCGTTGGCTTGGCGCGGGGTAATTCTCGCGGCTGGATATATGAGCCTTTCTGTCTTGCGCTGAGCCTGCTTCCATGGCATGGAGTTCGTGTCGCTTCCTCCCACCATACTGCCCTTAATTATTTAGCGTCTTGTTTGTCGCTGCCTCGATGTATCTCTCCCAAACCACGTACCACAACAAGTGCACCGCCCAACCGCTCTGTGCAATCGCACTTACGCGTAATCGGAGAAAGGCCGGACCACTCACTACCCCCCCGAAACAGGAAGGGGGTTAGATAAGTGAAGCAGTTGTATGTACTATAGGGAAAAAATGTAATGAGCGCCCACTTGTTGGAGGTCCCTCTATGTTAGGAGTAAGAACGGTGCTCCGTCTCGAAAGGGATGCGTGGTCAGTGATTAAATAACTAAGGCAAGCAATTAATGAGTACCCCCCCCCCCCCCCCCCCCCCCCCCCCCCCCCCCCCCCCCCCCCCCCCCCCCCCCCCCCCCCCCCCCCCGTCCTCTCTCCCTCGCCCCCTTCTCGTCCACGTGTCATACGCTCCCACCAACGCCCGTGCTCAACTTTTATTTCGCTTGTTCGCAGCTCCCCCTCGGACTTGGCACCGTCAAGCTGCACGGCCTGCCCTGCCCCGCGAACCCTGGACCGGTGACGTTCTCTCTAGAGGTCACGCTGCCGTCCATCGCGCCCCCGGGCGACTACGACATCTCCATCGCCGGCTCGGACCCCTCCGGGTCTTCCGCCATGTGCCTCGACGTGCTCCTCAAGCTCTGATTGGCGAAGAATGCTACCAATACATAGGAGACCCGTCTTTTCGGGGCGCGTCAAGGCCCATTTTGGCCTCAGTATACTAGTTTTAGTGTAGGGGGGTGGCCGGTCGAGGGGCCGAACCGCGGTCTCCTATTAAATAGCATGTTTGCTGGTTGGTGAAATCGCCTCTTCCCTGTGATTTCAGCACAACGAAAGTGACATATACATAGTGCGGCTGGCTAGCGCGCGGTGTTCTTGCGGCAAGAGGGGTTGGAGACGGAGGTCGGATTGGGCCGCGATCAGCGGCGAACCCCTCTATATACATGCACGCGAGGTCGGGCGTGTCCTGTGGTGCATCTTGCCCTCGGGGGAGGGGCGCTTTCATCGTCATGAATGGGCCACGGTTTAGTTCGCGAAGGGACTGGAACACTTTTTTTGTATTATGACCGAAATGGTGGACTCTTAATTCTCTCGTTCGTGTGCGGGGGGGTGGGGGGTTGATGAAAACACGCGGGACTTCTGTTGAGGGCGGAAGAAGAGTCTCAAGTTGTGTAGTCACGAGCGCGGCTGCTTTGTTGGGGGGGGGGTAGAGGCGGGTACAGGATGGGATGGCGGATGGTGAACGCATCATTTGCTCTTTTGGAAGAGTGGGTGTGGGCTTCAAGTACAGTTTGCGTTTGGTGTGGACGGTGCTTTTGCCGCTGCGTGGTCCGGCGCAACCATGCCCCACCGCTCGTCTCGCCGCTTCTAGTTGCGCTCGTACGGGGCGCTGTCCCCTATAATAGCTCGGAAGAAGGCAAGAGGGCCGTTCTGGTTGGGTTTCCTTGTGCGCTGGCGTGCCTGCGTATGGGGAGGGGGGAAAGCGTGTACATATTTATTTCCTAGAGAGGAAGCACGAAATGTCTGCTGGCACAGCAGCTAGTAATAGCTTTTGCAGTGCTTTAGGGGGCAAGGTATCCATAGTTTTATGTTAGCTGCCCGGTTTTGGCGTCGCCGTGCCCTTGTGGGGATTTGGCCGGCAAAAGCCGCGTATTTTTTTGCTATTATTCTCCGGGGCAAGACCATGTTGTCTGTTTCGAAGTCGATCATCATGTATTCGGCGAGCTACCGCCATGTTGAAAGCTGTTTTTGATCGACGAAAGGCGGTTGGTTGGTGGAAGTGCCATATTAATAGAAGCCGGCACGCCGTTCTTTGCGTTATCACTGCATATGAGTCACTATATAGGAGCATACTCGCACTTGCTTGTACCTGGTATTGTTGAGTAAAAGCTGTTGGCATGCGCTGGGACTGCAGCCGGTCGTTATTATCGGCTCCGCGGGCTTGGGATGGGGTCGGGTGTGTCGGATGCATTGATCGATCGTCAGTTTTGCTGTAAGGATTTGGAATCATAATCGTAACTTCGGTCATACTTTTCCACCTTCTTCTCACTACTTTTACTATTAATAGTGTTACTATTCAATACTATATTAATAGTGTTACTATTCAATACTATTAATAGTGTTACTATTCAAAGCAGCTTTGTCCTGAAAGAACAATTAATGGATGAGAACAATGATGAACTGATAAACAGTACCAGGTATGTATGTGAACAACTAAAAAAGGGGGCGGAGCAAACGGAACCTTTTTTTGCGTGTTGTGCATCTTCATTATCATGCATCGTCGTTTCTATTACTACTGACTGCGTGTTTGCGCAAACAATAATGCTTCTTGATGGGGTTAACCCCTTAATAACTGGTTCCACGAATTTGGGGACAAAATACTTGGGAATTAGTGTGGGACATTTGTTCCAGTTCTGAATGGGTTAATTCAAGGGGGGGGGGGCAGCGAGGGAGCGATCGTAACGCAGAAAGCATTGCTTATTTTTTGCTGGTATTCTTATTTTTCGTATACTGCTGTACTTGTTGTGTATTGTTCTCGTAGGTCAGGTGGTACACAATGTGGCTGGTTTATGGGTGGGTCGCCGATTCGCGCAACGACACCCCCACCCTACCTAGTACGTATCATGGGGCATGATTTCAGGGAATGAGCTACGTTACTACAGCCAGTAGTCCTACTACTCGTAATAATAATGTGAGAACATCGACATCATCTTCTTCCACGTACATATAAAATGTAACGTATCCTCAACAGCGAGCGGCTCCCTGCCAGCGGATGAAAGGTGGGGGATATATACCAGGTAGTTGTTTCTTTTCCGAATTCGGGGAGGAGGCGAAATCATACGAACGAATGCACGCACATACAACCGTACGTATGAATGAGTAAATTCTAGCAGATCAGAGCAGAGCAGAGGCGTTGTTTATTGCATTCCTGGACCAGTAGTTTTGTGCCGACACCTGTATCGTATCATACATGGAGTAAGTAGTAGTATTGGCATTTCACGGCCGCGCGGGGTGGGCCTGTGGACTATGCCTACAACATCTGACACCTGGTCTTGTTTTGCCGGTGTTGCTAATGGTCCCTTCACGACTGCATTCACGTCTCACACATGGAGACGACAAACAACTTGGAATTAGACTGCAGCTAGAATCCAACAAACAACTTCAGGAATCCAGTTCCCAGTGACTTTAGTTACTGGGCTCTGTCGCGGAAATTATTTAATTTTCCCAGTGACTTTAGTTACTGGGCTCTGTCGCGGAAATTATTTAATTTCCCAAATCCCCTGCCTTTCAACTCTGTTTCGAGGTCTAATT